>QVNW01003251.1:0-35752 GCA_014825475.1 Pseudomyrmex flavicornis
AAAAAAAAAAAAAAAAAAAAAAAAAAAAACAAGAAAAGAAAGCTAGATAACAAAACTGAAATTAAAAAGAACGTGTATCGCATTATCGAGATGAGGCGAAAAAAAAAAATCCTCAGACGCTGCTCTCAAGAATCGTGTACCTTGTCGTGACCTAATTGCGTGTTTTACGTTTCAGTGTTACGTTTCGTCGTTATCTGCGACGAATGAAATTGCTAATTTTTCTAAAAGCAAAGAGCCAACAATGAGATCTGGCAAAATATCTTCCTCTTCTTTCAACCGATTTCCCTCTTTTTCCCGTGAAATTCCCGTCACGAAGAAATATGATTTTCAACTTATTAACTGAATACATATTTAAATATTAATATTCAGAAAATTTATTAGTGAAATATTAAAATTAGCTCACCGGTTTCGTGCTACGCGCAAAATTCCCTATTGTAACCAAAAGTTTCGTCAAAGTGAAACGGTGCTTTTACCTTCGAGTCCGATTAAAATATAATATTAGATTTAACTCGTAATTTTTTAACTTTTCAAATTACATTCCCGCTGTACATTACGACAATGTCGTTGTCGATCGTTCAGAGAAAAATTAAATGAAAAAAAGTAATAAATGTGTGAGTGCCAAATTATTCGCAAAAAGAATCGTGTGAGATAAAGAGAGATATAAAAAAATGTCGAAATTTTCTATATTTATCTCCTATCAGTTTTTTTTTATCTCTTATCAGCTCAGTCGTATTATATATAACATAGTGACGCACGTACTTCGAACTTTAATAAAAATGTCTTGCCAACGTCACGGATGGCGTTGCGAGCTAAGTGGTCGCGTGTGCAACTAGTGCGTGATGATTTAAATGAAATTCTTAAGCAGTTTATCGATCGCACCCCGGAGAAAAGCAGCCGGTGAGGATAAGTGTGTCGCGCATAGAGTGTGATTTAATTTAACGCCACAAAAGTGCGACATTGATAGTAAAGTGTAATTTTGTCAAGCTAAAATTTTTTGTATACTAGAGAAACCAAAATATTTTTAAGCGGTACAAAGTTTTCTAAGATTTTTTTACTGCAGTTCATGTTGAAAGATATTAACCCTTAGAGATCGTATATAACAGAATTATGAGATTGCGTATTTTTCCATCAGTTATATGAATTAATTAATGTTTGGAAAATTCACCGACTTCCTTCTCCCCGTAAGTAGGATCGCACTCCATTTCCTAGACTAGAAACTTTCCCTATAATTCCTCTTTTTATTAGATTCCGCAATCCGATGTCTGTCTCCCTGTATGTTTGTCTTCCTGTTTAAATGTTATCCGTTTTAATAATTGTTGTGTATATCTCGTGTATAATGTGGGATCCTAAAATCTCTCTCTCGCGACGTGAAATATAGTATATTTTCATGTGATATCATGTCGCGAATAATATTGTCCAGGCAGTCCGTGAAAAGCGCGAATAGATTACTGGGTTATAACCGCAGAGCATTTGCGTCATTCGCCGGAAAAATTGCAGTTGCCGGCGGTGAACCGCGCGCGTCTATGCGCCCCGCCTGCATCATCGTCAAACTGACAAAATTGACTGACCACGCGTGAAATGCGATTATCGCCCAGTGTGAGCTTGCTCGTTTAAATTCATCACGGAGATGGTGAATTCTTGAGAGACGCAAATTATTATAGCGCGAAACTTACCGCGCAACTCTTTCTCTCTGTTAAAAAAGATTTCTTCTTGGGGAAAAAAAAACATCTTGATTTTTTTAATGTATATGTTGTATATTTTTCAAGTCGCCTCTCCATGATGGATAAATCCTAATTATGTTCGTCTAACATCGCGTCTTTGTGCCTATCTTGTTGTCTAATTCTTAAAAGAGAAACTGTCTTAACATAACATTCATACCATAAATAAAAAAGAAAAATTATATATTGCAAAAATATATAATTGCAAGAGAGTGATACACATACTAACCGGCATAATGCTATTTCTTTGTTTGTTCTCTGTGGCGCCCGTTGTTGTATCCACCTGAACACCTGAAAAAAACAAAACCACTCTCACTGAAAAAAACCTCTCAAAAAATCTCAAAAACTCTACCTCCAGGTCTTGAAGGTACTAATTAAATGCCTCCATAGCCAAGTCAATTAAAAGCTTGTTCGAACGTTTGCATGCGGATTTTTTATATTCGCCTTTTTGTTTTGCTCTTTCTCACTATATGTTAGCTACTACGTAATACCGGCGTTTACTTTTTCTCTCGTTGACATTCTTTTCTCTCATTTGTGTTTTTTCGTTATTTAAATTTCTCTCGCTGTTGATTGCTTCGCTGTCTATTGTTACTTTTCTATTCAGATGTGTGTTTCTTTTCTTTCTGCTGACGATTCACCGTGAGATGGGAAAATATACATGCATGCGTATCCCACTCTCGTAAGCGAATCGTTGGAGGTCGCGTTCTTCTCGACAGAATGGAGCCAACGGTGTGGAAACTCCCTGATTACATCTCTAATTTGATATCAGTCCGTTACTGCTCTCGTTACTAAATAGAAACCGGAGAGTAATTTCGTTATCCGCGGGACATGCAATTTCTATCTCCCCGCGAATGAAATATCGAATACGCGAGAAAATAGCATGCCACGTCTCCAGCGACTCGTTAAATTGAACACGCTGTGGTGTTTCGATCCGAATAATTAGAGACGGACGGGAGATGTTGGCGCTTCAACGTTTGCGCATTGTGTCGTGTGCTTTTTAACGCGGCTTGATCTTGCAACTTCGCATTTTGCATGAAAACGCATGAAGTTAACACTTTCGTGGTAAGAGAAATATGTCAGTCAAAAACAATCGCGTCACAAATCGAATTAGAACCGATCTAAAACCTCTAGAGATGAAGTTTTTTTTCGATATTTAATTATTTATCTCCTCGTCTGCACATTTTAATCTCTCTCTCTATGTAATCCAAGTCACAGTTTTTCACTTCTTAAAAAAACGCAATACGCATCATCAGGTGATTTTGTTTGATCTCATACACAGAGATCTTCTCGCTTGCATGAGACTGTGTGTTCAGTGTTTTGATCTTTAATATTGCATGAATATCTCGATAGACGTAGTAGTTGTACAACGTATTACGGGTAGTTGTGTATGTGTGAAATTAAACTAACATAAGATATAATTATAAGGACGTATTTTTGATACGACAATTCTGATATACGAGTTATGAAAAAAAAAAGAAAACTAGCTCTGACGAAAAGCTTTTTTTGATTCGCTTAATTGTGTCTTGTCTCTCACCGTCATCTCGCTTCTCTGTTTCTCGCGACGCGAGAAGAAGCGAAGCGCAGTGCGGATGAGCGCAACGATATCGTTAGAGAAATCCGATATCCGCGCGCGCGATAAAGAATTAAACAAATTGAATTAACACGGCGTCCTTCTCTTAACGTCCCGTCTGTATGTTTCGTACGATCAAAGAACATTGCGAAAAACAATGGCGTAACAATGTTCGCATACGTGCACAGTTTACAGCAGATAAAAGACAGATTAGCGAAGTTAACGCCCGGTACGAAACAATAATGGCGCGTGCACGTTTTGCGGGGGCGCCGTGCATAATATCTTAATTGAAATCTATGCTAAACCACAAATCCTATCGCGCACCACACCTACCAAACGCCATAATCTAATTGGATTAGATTTTCCCTTCGCCGAGAATTTTGCTCTTCCCTCTCTTTCCCTTCAGTCTTTTTCTCTCTCTTTCTTTCTCTTTCCTCTGGTTTTTCAGCGACTAATTTCGACAACTAATTTTACACGTTTGTTATTTTATCTCCTGTCGTTTCTCTATTCGTTTTCTCCTCGTTCTTGCCTCTCACCCTTTCTCTCTCTCTCTCTCTCTCTCTGTCATTCTCTATGCTCTATCTTCGTTCTAATTTCGATCTTGTACATACTATTATACATATTAGATACATATCACACACATGCACACACACACATGCGCGTTCCCAATCGAATATGCAAATCTACGGTTGCATTGAGACTGCGCTCGACCTTATTAAGTAGGGGTCAATCTCTGATTAGCCCTTCGTATAATTTCCGTCTCGGGATCTCGACACACGGTAACGTATAATCCGATCCTTCGAGTCGAATCTTATTACCGGTCTTGATATTTGCAATCTCGTTGACCGCTGCATTAATTTTCTCTCTCTACCTAGCTCACATCTTCACGCTCACCGACGTGGAGATAATTATTCAGTTAATGCATTTAAGTCTCTTGCAAATATTTGCGCGAACAGACATACCGCACGTAGTGTTTCGTCGTAAAATAGCAGCGGTCTGTATAGCTGCTTATTAAATTTGTAACACTTCAGAAACGCGCGCGCGTTCATTCTCTGTTGTTCGGATATATGTCAGCCGGGTTACAACAAAGTTCTACAAGTCTGTCCGAGTTAAATACAGAGAATCCGGAAAACGTCCTTTAACATTTTCCAATATAGTCCCACAGAAAAACTTGAGATTCTTTCAAGGAGAGAATGACATGTATATATTATGGTCAAACCCGAGCGGTCCTAGGATTGGTCAATGCGCGGAACAACGGTCAACGCTCGAATGGACATTTGAGACGTTTAAAATATTTCCTTTGTATCACGTGTACTATCGTACACGTGCGGGCACTCCTTCCGCATAAAAACCTAACCCAACCTAATCTATAATATGTCACTGCGATAATAACGTACATTGAAAATTATGCTAAAAACCTTATTTCGGGACCATAACATATATATAAATCTCTACTCTCTCATCACATAATAAAACTTGTAAATAGAAATTCATCGATATTTCACCTGGCATGGAAAACTGTAATGTCACCGCTTCTTTCTCCTTCACGTCATAAGATTTCTCTTCGGCTTTGGATTTGTGTTTCTATCTCGCAAGTTTCTTTCACGACGGATATAATTTAATCTCGGTGTCAAATTGCTTTTTAGAAAATGTTTCGCACACCTCTTTTGATATATATATTAAAAAGATATTTTAAAAAATATATACATATATATATATATATATATATATATTCTCATATTATTACGATTGAATAATTTTTGTGTCAACATGAAACAGTTTTTTTCATTGTGTCATTTATTCTTGTCTGAGACTCGTGAATAGTCACGTTTCCATTATACGTGAATCTCGATGTCGAAAAAATTTATCTGTAAATAACACCTTACAAAAAAATCTTTCTTCTCGTTTGGATTTTTATTTACATGTATCTTTATGTTTCTTTTCACATCTCTCATTTTATTTTTGTCTATTCTGCTGTTCTTAATCTCTCTTTCTCTTCTCTTTCTCTTTCTCTCTCTCTCTCTCTCTCTCTCTCTTTTTCTCTTTCTCTCTCTTCCTTTCAGTTTCTCAGTCCCAGGACATTATCACTGACTATACAATAGAGAGACTGGAAGGCATTATTCTTTTATCAGATGCACATTAATGTCTCATTTTTTCTCAGACTATGGCGGCGACCAAGAGGAACGCTGGTCTCACATCTGCCGTGCCTCGAGCGACGCTCAACGACGAAGAGCTGGTAAGAAATTGCCCTTTAGGTACATTCATCATCCGCACCTTCATGTCGTCATGTGTGTTAATCGACCGCAAGAAAAACGTGTTTACCGTGTGAAAAAGAAGGTTAGAAGGTATCATCTGAGCTGCCTCGGTGGTATTTAAGTTCTGTTTACAAAAGAGGGGACTTACCTTTCTATTTTCCGAGACTGCATGGGGACGCGCTCCATGTTACTTAGCGCGACACATAAATCGCGAAGCAAGGCTCAAAGGATTATTGCTAATTTTTCCGGTAATTTATTAACCGGAGAGAACTTTTTGGTATTAATGAGACGAAGAAAAAAAACGAAACCCAGTTTCCCCGCTCTCGAGAGTGAAAGTAGAAAAACTACGCAAGGTTACTTTTCTCGCGCACCAGCTGCGAGGAAGAAGCATTAAGGCGAGAAGGTAATATCAGAAGAAATACGGAGACAGGTATCAGATAGGAGTTAGGTCGCACATCATTTAATTTTAAGTTTCAATACCGGCGAGAGACCGGCGCCGAAGGGACTCAACTTAACCATTGGACTCTCTCTGTTTTCTTTCAAACGCGCCGCATTTTATCCTCATTTCCACGCTATTTTCTTTCACGTAAGTGTGATCTCGTCTGTTTTTTGAAACCTTTTCTCTCTGTTTACCCTTTCACACACACTATATATATATATATATATATATATTATTTTGGAGCAACTGTGCCGTAACGGTATCCTAGTATAAAACGCATTAGCAGTTATAGGACCGAGACACGGGACTTTTCACGTGCGCACGCATACGTGACACACGTAGGACAGTACGTACATTAGGTGAGAGAAAGTAGTCGAGACGTACGTAGAAGTCGACGGGAGATATACGATGCAGCACACGTCAGGAAGAGATAGCTAGAGACTAGTTTAGAAGAGTTTCCGATTCCTGTGACGTGGGATGTTTCCTCGTATATGTATGTATATATCGAATAACTGGTGTCCTCTTCCAGGTCACTCTGACGCGTGTGCGCGTGATATTCGGTAACAAGATATCCTTCTCGAATGATGCGATTTATTTAAACGCTCCGAGGATAACTCACGAGAGTTGTAACGAGCCGACGCGGCATTCTGTAATTCAGTTACATCGCGCAGTTTTGTCAGCGACCGACGACGTGAGCTTCGAGCCTCACAATAGAGGTTTATTTCCGCGAATCGACGATCCCGACGAAACTTGATCGATATTCTCGAAGAAAAGTCAGCGAGTGACGCGTTGAAAGATAACATCGTTTTGCTTACGTCAGTTTTTCCAATGAATAAACGTGCGAGATGTGAGGATTTTTTTTTTGTTGAAAAATTGATTCTTATCGGGGGAACATTCCGAACTCACACACACACACACACACGTTAGCATAGTGCATCTTAGCGGATCGATGCTTTTACACTCTCTCTCTTATCAGATAGTCTAACGATATCTAGAAAAACGTGCTCGTCCCGAAGCTTCTCCGCAGCGAAAGAACTACCTCTCCTGCACCTAACGAAAAAAAATATAATGATTTCCTCAAACGTGATGGAATGATCTTCTTACGATCGAGAAAGCTCGCGTACATGTGCTCGCGAAGATCTCTTTAGATGATCCTCCCCGCTAAGAGCATGAAAAAAAAAAGATACTCGAAAGAG
Organism: Pseudomyrmex flavicornis; assembly: GCA_014825475.1. Classification (NCBI taxonomy): domain Eukaryota; kingdom Metazoa; phylum Arthropoda; class Insecta; order Hymenoptera; family Formicidae; genus Pseudomyrmex; species Pseudomyrmex flavicornis. Next base: position 7,179 of record QVNW01003251.1, read on the forward strand.
GAAAAAAAACCGATAGAAAGTGAGAAAGAGATAGACGTGTTCTCGAAAATCGGAAGCCGCACGACGTTCTTCTCCCGTTTTCGAGAGGCGCGCGCGAGCAAGTAGATAGCGGAGAATCTAAACCATCCTCTTAGCGCGTATATATATCCAATTCGCTTCGATTGGAACCTCACGCGAATTCCTTTGTGCAGCTTAACATCCACGTTATACGGTTTGCGTGCACACGATTGAGTATGTAACTAGAGATCTAAAGACACAAAGATCCCTAAGATTGATTTAGGAAGGTGTTTCTCTTTCTTTTTAACGAGAAACTGGATGAGCGAAACACGAATGTTAATTCTTTCTGTGAATGTTACGAAAAAACGCAGACTTTAGATAGAAACGATCAGATTTGGATTATTCGCGCGAAGAGAAACGAAATGTGTCCGTTGAAAATCGATAGAAGTAAGTCTTTCAAATTGGAAGAACATATTTTTTTTCTAAAAGGTCACAATGAAGCGATCTCGTTTTTTCAATCGGATATATAGGTTTTGCTAATATCGTTCCCGATGTAATCTGATACATATCGCACAATAGTTACATTTATCTTTCATACGCGCGCGGCTAATAGAATTTTATAGTATGCAACCGACCGCGACGTTCGTACATGTTGAATATCGGCAATCCGAGAGATAATTAATTTCCAGTCGTATTAATTGAATAAAGGTAAGTTTGCAGAAGACGCGTTTTATTCAGTAAGTAATAATTACAAGATTTAAAATGTTTATGTTAGGCGAAACATAGAAATTTTCAGATTATTCTAAAATTAAATTCTAATATTTAAAAAATGTTAAATAATGTAAAAAACGTAATGATAGAACGTTTCGATCGAAATTCAACAATCTTTGCTACTCAAGCGTGAAACTCTTTCGATCGTCGTAACTTTTACGATTAGAGGAAGTAGAAGATCGAATGTTTGCATCAATCACTTCCCCTGTTCTTGTCCTCCCTGTATCTTGCTCCTGCGATATTCACGATTTTCACGGCGATGCAAATCGCGATAAAACATCCGCAGAAGATGCACGTGTACAAGAAAACCCTGCAAGCGATGATCTACCCCATATCGTCGACCACTCCTCACAATTTCGTCACCTGGACGGCTACGTCGCCGACCTACTGCTACGAGTGCGAAGGTCTCCTCTGGGGCATCGCCCGGCAGGGAGTTCGATGTATGGAATGCGGTGTCAAGTGCCACGAGAAGTGCAAGGATCTACTGAACGCCGACTGCTTGCAGAGTGAGTAGCGATATTCTGTAATTTAGCTTCCGAGCGCAATTACTCTGCAGTTCTAAAATTACGATGCCTTATATAAAAAGAAGAGAAGAGTAAATTGAATTATTTATTACGCTTTTATTAAATAGTCGAGCTTCAGATAATTCAGCTCTTATAGAAGAAAGATATCTACAAAGTCACGGTAAATTAACGTCATTAAAACGCAGAAAGCGAGAGAGAGAAAAACGATTCTCGAACCAAGAGGCGTCACAAAGGCTCTCGCTTCTTATTAGATAATAAAGTAACCGTCATTAAGAGCTTCAGGTTCGTTCATTAACAAGTAGGTGGCACCGGTGAAATCGGTTGCGCCCACCTCGGCGAGGTAACAAGAAACTTAAGCCTTAAGATCGAAGAGAAAGATTGCGCGACTCGTTAAACAGAGATATTAAAGCGAACGAACGAAACGTGCAAGTCGAATGACTATTTTTCCTCCTGATCTCTCTCGCTTGTCGATGCTAACTTCGACGCGAATTAATAATTAATTTGCTACGGGAGACACACTTCGCGCGACGTCTGTCTCTCCCGCGATCACGCCACTATTCTCGTCGCGCCCGGCGTCTTGTCAATAAACGGATATTATTTCCGTCTCGTAAAATCGATTCGTAACGGGGATAAACGCGGCCGATTGTTAAAGCGCGCAATTGGATTTCGCGTTGGATTGACCGTTTCGCGGAGAAATAATTTTTGCGCACAAAAGGTGCAATACGCTCTCTCGACGCGATGGCTCTTTCTCTTTTCCTCTGTGTGTTCGCGCGATTTCGCTCAATAAAAAGGATCAATAACAAGACGCGACGAATTTTATAAACCATTCCCGGTGTGTTCGAGAACCGAGTGATGTACGTAACGATACATTTAATGCCAGCTCGTCCATCAGATTTCCAATTTGATTCCGATGCGAATTCCTCGCATTTCTCTATACGTCCTCTTTGTGTCCGGATAGTATTCGCTATCGATTTGTGTAACGCTCTCCGAATTAATGATGCCCACCCTGTCCCCGTCGATTGTTCCCGATAAAATTTCTTTTCTTAATCGGACAGTCTACGATTAATTTATAGCCTCACTCGCCGCACGAGTCGGTTTGCGACCGTTTTCGATCAATTCTCTCTCATCCACCGTCGTCTGGATGTAATTCGATGTACCGGGTGTTTCACATCCCGCGGATGTTTGTCTCCGGTTTTCTTTTTTTTTCTTTCCTCGCACGACCGCGTTATTCGGAATTGCAACGAGATTTGCCGCGATAATTAAAATCACCATCGAATCCGATTTTTATCTACACGGAATTTGAAACACGATCGACACACACGTGTGTGTATCAAATGCCATCTCATTCACGTGAAACGTTGTTTCACGTTGCCATGCGATCATCCTTGCATTTAACGTATCTGATAATCAGCGATTGCATAGAGATCGGAATTGATCGGCTATGCACTATGCGCCATACGCGCATAGTGGAGTTATTTATCACAATTTGTGACGCGTCATATCTTTTAGTTCGTGTATGTAATTTTGCGAAAAGCGATACTCCCGGTGATACGTTATATCCGTGCTGCGGTATTATTAACGTTGTGATATTTTTTTCTCACATCTTTTTATTCTCTTTCTTTTTTCTCGATATCGGAGTACGAAAATGTTGATATTAACTCAATCAATAAAACCGACGATGATAGAAATCGTGATTTCGCGCAGTATGAAATTTTGTCTCTCGCGCAAAAAAAAACTCGCAATTTTTGTTTTTTTGTTTTTTTTAAACGTTTTATCAATTTGACCCATCGAGATACGGTGCGTGCAGACGTACGCGTCAAATCATGTAATAAATCTTCTTTATGCGCGCGCGAAACGTTTTTCTCTCTGCAACAACAGAGGGATATAAAACATTTTATCGACACCGACATATATAGACCATTGAGAATTAATCTGCAACAAACAATCAGATTATTTCGTTGAAATATTTAACTAAAAATTTGCGTTCGCGCTAATTCAGATTTAACGACGATGAAACAGCGAGAAATAACCGTGTGCAAATACATATGCGAGAATCTCGAATACATTTGTGTTTCCGTTATTCGTGTTACCTCTCTCTCTCTCTCTCTCTCTCTCTCACAGGGGCGGCTGAGAAGAGCTCGAAACACGGCGCCGAGGATAAGGCGAATAGTATAATCACGGCGATGAAGGAAAGGATGAAGCAAAGGGAACGAGAAAAACCGGAAATCTTCGAACTGATTCGGTGAGTGTTCGCTTATTGCGTTTTTGTTTTTTTTTTTTTTATATATACTCAATTTTGTCACAGCCGCAGAAATGCAAATAAACAACAAACATCGTAACTGTCGATCTCCGTCGGCAGTTCGAATTTGAGGACAATGCGATCGATAATAATACAACAAAAATTCGATCTCCGCACGCAATTTATCAATCATCCGTCACCATTGCTCGCAATATTTTCGAAATAGCTAAAATCTATATTTGTATAATTCCAAAGTCCGTCCGAAGATTGATGACATCGCTTTTGCATTATATGTTGTGCGGTATATATAAACCGTGAGCGGAAAGAGAAGTAACATGCCGCCTGTGATCTAATAGTGAATTAAATTTCATTTCGAACTGATTATTCACCGCAATATTATTATAATTCTTCGAAATATCTCTTTTCATTCCGCTCGAGAATTGTGTTTCTACGTGAGCGGAAATGACATCGCGAATAAATCGCCACTACCAAGTCGAATATCTATTCCGCGAGTTCAAACATGAAGAACATGAAGAAAATCGTGAAATGCTGTACAAACATCGTTGGCGTGAATATCAATGCGCATTTCTCGAGATATATAGCGCAATGACTTTTCGTGAGTCATGTTTGACGATAAATTCCAGAAGAAGACGCACAAATTATTTTCGCACACAAGAAGATGAGGACTCAAGCAATTCGAGTAGTAGTAAGACGCAAAGATATAACACATTTCGTCTCCGCGATATTATTAATTTTATGGAAGAGACGAGATGTTTAATAACCGTGTCATTTTCGTGCAGATCGATAAATGAGCAGAGCTAAATAATCTCAGGAATTAATGTCACCCACTCTCTCCCTCTCGCGCGTTAATCCGTATTGGCATTTATGTCTATATACATTTACGTATCATATTATTATTTCGCATTCCTGGATTAATACTTGTGTGTGTTCGGAGAAACATCTGAACGCATCTCTTTGCTCCGTGTTGTTTGACAATAATCCGCCGGTGATACATCCGTAATTTGTACAGCAAACAAATTTTGATTTTTTTTTTTTTTTTTTTTCACGGAAGTTTTTTCCGAGCGTGTAATGCACGCTCGGCGAAACCGATCCGTGTGAAACCGATCCGTGTGAATTTACGGCGAATGATAAATGAGCAACACACATAAAGCTCAGACATCATTATAATAACGATCTAATCGCATTTGCACACCTTGCGTCAATCCGTCGCATATCTCTGTCGTTGCTCGATGCCATATAATTAATTAAGCGACGAGCTATTCGAGATATCCCGATTCCTTCCCGTAACTGCGTTACCGGTCTTACTACTCGAATCGGCTCTGTTGAGGCGACGATTATAAATATCGGCGACGCAAAAGCGGAGATACATAAAACGCAGGCGCGCGCGGCCAACTAGGCAAGCAGGCAGTCAGTTAATGAAAATCAACGTTAATTAATATCGCTCGTGCGATCTACATTATGAGAGACCGTCCCAATAATCGCGTCGATCGATACTTGTTCAATTAGTCGTGTATTAGCATATTATGGAAATCTCTCTTGGTTTTTAATTTTTTTTTAACCGAAATATAATTGCAAAATTTATTTGCGCACCTCGCCATTATAATTGTTGCCCGATCGTCGCGTGCCGATAATCTTTTTTCAATCCTTTTTCCGATCATCAACACGAACAAGATTTGCTGATGAAGTATTATTAGCAAAAAATAACCGATCCCGCGCGCTTTTTCCAGAGCAAACGCGCAAGTGAATTGACGCGGCGAATTACTATCCGCAGATATTTTCCTCGCGTTTTCGCCGGGTATTATACCAACGTAATTTAGGCTCCTCGGTAATTAGCACGCGCGAAATTAGTGGAACAGCTGCAACGATCATTATCAACGCGCGCCAGGAAAAGCGTAGTCCGTTGTTGTCTCTTTGCAAGAAATAGTACAATGCGAAATATGTTTGTGTGCGTCACGTCCGCAAACGATTACGTATACATACACGTGTACGCGTTACTATGAGAATCGTAATTAATTTAATATCCCAGGCGACAATAATTACTTCTCGATTAAAGCCGTCTCTCTGTGTACACAGCGGACGATGGACTGGAATTAATCTCATAATTAAATGGGACGTATAAATGCGCGCCGGAAATACTGCGATGCAATGGCGATAAGTGATAACACACAGGCTAAGTCAGGCGAAACGAACGATGCGCCAAAGCGAAATCTTCACATCTCCATACAAGACCTGATCTCGTCTTCTTTCAAGAGCATATACCAGTCGCGACGATTTCGTCCGAACGGAGATACGACGTACCGTCGTGCCGTCGTGCTATCAACGGCAATCAACGTTCTCGTTAGCGGCTTGATCGATGACCAGGCGCTTTAATTAGAAAGGCCGTTTGAACGGTCTGTTTCAAAAATTTCCATCGCCTCGATTGCCTGCGCGTGTTACGTTCGATTTCCCGTAGTTTTTTTACCTTCGCGTTATCGGAAAAATTTAGCAAGAAACGACTCGCCGTTTCTAACGATCCTACAAAGAGAATTTTCGAGCTCTCGCATGTGCAAGAGTCACGGTCAATAATCCCTTTGCGTTCTCCGTCGCTTTTACGGATTATTATTTATATAAAAAACAGACACTAGTTTTTCACTCCGAGCGGCAAAAGAATCTCTAACTAACACACGTCGATTAAAAAATTACCTCGCGTAGTGAAATATTTTTTAAAACAGGTAAAATAAAACTTTTGCAGCAGATATAATTTTTCTTTGAGGATATTAGATCGCGTATCTTTTTTATAAAGCGCGCCGCGAAGATAATTTCACAGCGCGGAATAAATTCTGGCCGACGAGAGAGAGAAAATATATAGGAGACGAGATCGCGGTCATTCGCATCAGCTCATATGAAAGAGAGTCTCGTCGGAGTTTAGGTCTGTCTTCGGGGTCGACGAAAAGGCGCACGCGGGTCACATGATGTCGGTGGAGCAGTCGGTTTTGGACGGTACCAGCAAGTGGTCGGCGAAGATCGCTATTACAGGTTTGTGAGCAGCTCGCCGGCTCCTAAAAAGGCTCTTGTGCACACCTTCGTAACCTTCGTGCGACCTGTAGCAACGGTGCTCGAACATATATTTACGTACATATTACATGTGCTGCGTATGCCTCCGTATTTTTGATTCCAATTCGTTAAATATGAATATGCGTATGCGGACACAGTTATTTTTCATCCTTATTATTGTTATTAATGTCATTACACACACATATATATATATGTATCTTGACGTCAGATGTGTGGCGACATAACTGGCTCTCTTGATGGCTGCCGCGTGTGTTGTATTGATTGCCATAAACATGTTGCCGTTGTACAGTGTTGACCGCCCGTATATCCCATATATATATAAACTCCATTGTCGAAATGCGCTCGACCATCGTGCGATAACGCGAAATAGAATATGAAAAGAGCTCCGCCTCTCATAATATCCAAGTTGAAAGCTTCGAGTTGACTCAGTTTAATCGTTAACTACGACCTAATCATGTTTTTCCGGTTTTTATACTCTTATAAATTACATTACCGTCTATATCCGACACGATGGATGAGCTACTTTCGTTAAAAACGTCCCCTTCTTCGAAATTACCTTGACTTACATCTTCTCCGCGAACTGTCTTCCCCACCCCATCGACCGACCACACTGAACACAATACTGAATGTGTGCGCGTGTACGCTATGCCGCTGATTTTTTTACGTGTATGTGCTGCGTTTTTTTTTTCACGATCTACACTTGTCCGCGCTGTTGTCCTGGATGTATGTCGGTATTTGCGCGTTAGGTCACCTATTAGTGTCACAACATCACATTAATCGGGCATTACCTAGCCTTCCTATCAGTATCTCCTCTCTCTTTTTCTGTCTCTCTCTCTCTCTCTCTCTCTTGACGATGCTTCTCTTCGCTTCAATTTCACGCCAATCCCAGCTGCGACGACCGGTCCATTTCGACGGGATCGATGAAATCGAGTTTGCAATTCTCGGCTCGTTCGCACGCGCCCAACGGATCTGCAGCGAGGTCTTTTCGTTTTCAGATTGAGCGAGCGGAGGATGAAATCTCTCTCTCTTAGTCCGAACGGTCGGAAACTTCCGGAAGCAACAAACTTGATCAATGTTGCTCGGCAGAATGTTTTTTTTTTTCTTTGAAATCTCTTTGAAGCGCAACAGCCAATTACCGTTGGGAAGAAATCACGAGACCTCGATACACAGTTCTAATTCCAGACAACAACTCGCACGTTGCTTTGTTTACGCGCTTCCATGAAGATGTACGAGTTGCACGAAGTGGTGATAGTTAGCATTTTCTGCAGTAGGCACTCGTGTGCAGATACTGTGCTGCGTGTCGTGCGGTCGTCCTGGTCAGGTATCACGCGACGCTCTCCTCTCGTTCGAAGGAATTCAATCGAAAGTCCATTAAAGTCATGTGGCAACTTGTTGTGGCAGCAAGTATGTGCCGTTGTCATTGTCTAAAGTAAACTCGGCTATAGCCGAACCGCCATGAACGTGAATCCCTGACCGATAGGCCAATACCACAGTGACGTCTATCGAAAGCAATCTACCAACCACCTGTAATCTTCAGTATATCGAAGGCTCTCTCTCTCTCTCTCTCTCTCTCTCTCGATCGAACGTGTTAGCTTCTGGATTGCGACCTGCGGCAGCGTCTCGGAAGAAGTAGGTCTCGCGTGTCGAAGAGATAAGGAGAGAAACGATCTCGTCTGGGGGCACACGTCGGTTTAATTTAAGGATTCGCGCTTAAACGCATCTTATTACCGAAGAAATAGGCTCCACATGTCGAAAGTCGAGAAAAACGTCGTATTGATATGGACACTTAATCTTCAAGAAGCTTGAATTGCGTTTATGAATTATATATCGTGTGAATCTCGAATAGCTTCCTTTGTGCTTGAAAGTGGCCTTATAGAGTTTCTAAAGAACGCAAAGTTAAGAAAACAATGTCAGGTCTACATGTCATTTATCTACTTCTTATAAACAAACAACGCGTTATCGATCCTGTGTGTTTTCCTCGCGCGACTGTTATCGCGCGCGAAATGTGTGTTGCAGAAACACTGATACACACACGCGAGAGAAAGGCGAGTGTACGCGCGCAATCAAGAAAGAAAAAAGTACTCCGCGAACCGAAATAAAACGCGCCGCGCGCATTCCGCTTTTCTTTCTGTGCTCGACGTCTCCATTCCGCGCGGTAACGCGCACCATTGTGACTGTGTGAATCAAAGAGAGAAATGAATTTCTTTCTTCTATTCACGCGGTCATTTCTTCGCGCTGGCGGGAAATAAAAAAAGAAACAAGTGCGCACTGAACCACCGCGCCACGCGGTGCTTCTTCGTGTTTAAGAGAAAGTTTGACAGTGTTATTGATCGATGGCGGTTATTCAATTCAAAACTTTGGCCCATCTCGCTTTCAATATACGAAAATGTACGGCGGAAAATTGAATTATCTCGCGAACTTTTCCCTAAATTATGTATAACTCAACTATAGAAGAGTACTTTTCGATCCATAATCTTCGTGAATTTTTAACTCGATCGAGAAACTTTTGCAAATAAAAAAAAATGGCTGTAATTATTCTTGTGTGTTGAAAAAAAAAGATTAGATTTTTTTACTCGAGGGTTTTCTTGTAATACACTTGCCTCTACGGGGCAAGGAATGTAATTTTACGTCCTCTAAACTCTGAAATAGATGTCGTTACGGTATAGATGTGATGATGTTAGACGTGGCGTTTATAAAGTTCACGTTGTCGTTGGCGTTCGCGAAACGATTATTGCCGCGACTGGGAGATCAACGGAAGTCCCGAGTTGGCGATGGGCCATGTATAAGTCGTGCAACAAGTTTTCTTATTTCGGATGGAGACGCGCTTTGGTCAGTCCTTCGTATATAGAACGACGCTAATTCTATGACGGCGAGGGTTAACAGGTGGCATGGCAATGCGCTCGTTATCGCGCGACAATGCGCGCGTGATCGATCGACCTTTCTCGTGCCCCGCGAAACGAAACTTAGATGAAACTTGAATGGCGTTTCGCTGTACGAGGCGCCTTCTGCCTGATCGACAAAACTCTCCCCAACTTCTGTTCCGTTCGCTGTTTTTCCAGATTGATCTTCGATCAATCCCGTTTTCGCTCATCTTCGATGTAAATAAAATCGATCAACGTTGCTTCCAACGAGTTGTAATTTGAGACTTGCGAGTAGCCTCGCTCTTTTTCCTCGCGTGTTCGCATTCATATTCATCCGCTGAATTCTCGGAGTCTCGCGCACACGTGTAGAGAGATGACGGGAGGGAAAAACAGTTTTCAGCGAGCTAATCCATCCCATATTGAGGCGCGGACTTGAAACACACGTGTCGCTTTGCTTTTCACACGCGAACACACATACACCCAGGCAGATATCCGGAAAAAACAACCCGCTCCTAGTCTCTCCTGGCTGCCGCGAATGTACATCCTCGCTAGCATAGCTAGGCTGTTGAATATCGCCGTGCTGCTGCTGCTGTTGCTGCTGCTGCTGTTGCTGCTGCTGCTACTACTGGATGACATTGGAAGATCTCCCGCCTCGTGGCGTACCCGCGTCCGTCGGTGGCCTCCACGACAAGATACGTACGCACTCCTCCTGGTCTTCTTCCCTTCGGAAGATGTCGCGGGAGGATGTTCTGTTCTCTCCGAGCGACTCCGTTACGACGACGAACGGAGGAAGGGTACGAGAGATTGTCGATGGACGATCCGATGACAAGGACATTGTCTCTTCTTTTCAGCACGACGTTTTCAGTCGACCCGGATACGCATATAGACAGCCTCGAGCAGGCCGAGCAGATCGTCCTTGAGGGTACCAGCAAGTGGTCCTGCAAGATCGCCATCACAGGTGATACACGATAAACTAGCCTTAGAGAGTTTTAATCATCATTCTCACCACATTCTTCGATAACGAGTCTCACACTCACGTATATATATATATACATATACATACACACGCTTTGGAAAACACACTGTCTTACACGAAAACTTTACACTAATTCTGCGATAAAACAGCTCTCTAATGATCACTACTTCTTTTCCGTAAGAAACTTTTCACCGAATCACACGAGCAACTTTTCTACTTATCGAGAAGCACAGGGTGCATCATGTTCGCAGATCTTATCTCAGATTTTTTGGATAAATTCAAGTTGGAAACAAAAATTAAGTTGAAATTAAATTTTTAAATCTGCACGTAATCTCACAAAAATAATAATCAGCAATTGCGAACGCGTTGTTATGCATCCTGTTCGATTAAGTGACTTTCGATAAAAGCACAGACGTTCTTGCGCGCACGATCTTGCAAAGCAAACAACGCAAGATCCCGGTGTTGCGAAACTCGCGCGGCTATCGCGGAACGATAAAGCAGCGGCGTACGACGATGCGTTTCGCGTTGCGTCGAGTCGCGCGCGGTCGAGTTCTCGCATCCCGGTTGCGTCATACCGGTTTGCAAGCGATGCACACTTCGTCCGTTCCGGACGAAGTCAAACTTTCAAGGATCGATCGAGCGGCCGTGCAGCTGAATCGAACGTTATGCGCCAACTTCGGAAATATTATTGAAATTCGAGTATATTGGACGTATCGCCGGGAGACCTTCTCGTCGCGCTCGTGTTGTTACAGCGAGAACTAAAAGCAATTTGTTAAATTCCGTCGGTTGGTCGGTTACGCGCGCGGCTCCGTTTTCGAATGAAGCTCTTTAAATATATCCGAGACCTACATCGAATGCGTTTCTAGGACGACGACGTTGTATCGAATTGGCAAATATAGTCGTGTACCGTCGGACACGTTGAATTGTGTCATTTGTGTGTCGTCCGGGAATGACCGAAATCCTCTGTCTGTCTCTCTCGTTACGTTCTTCTCGCAACGAGACGAAAGCGTTTTATTTCCCTTTTTGATTTTTATCAAATCGAGCTTCGCCGTTGTATAACGCGGCTGCCGATAAAAATGACAAGGCCTGTGTAATAACTTCGCGCTGCATTACACAAACCGGCGCGTGTCGTGGAAAATTACAGTTCATCGTTTTGAACTTGCAATTGCGGTGTCTGTCGCGTTACGACGAGAGAGAGAAACGGCACACAGGTACTACTGCGTATACGTGGGGCGCTTCTTCTCCGAGGAGGATCGATAGTTCAACGTACAGACAAGTGTAATATAGCTGCGCTCAGCCTCCGCAGCCCATTCACGTCGTGTATGTGTGTGTGTGAATAAATGTATTTCTTATCCTAACGGCGGAAACTGCGCCTCATAAAAGAATACCATCGAGTCCGTCTCGAAAAATACGATGACGTTCTTATCGATAATACTGTTTCGCGCGCGCACAAGAACTAAATCTCGTTAATTCTCGGTTATTTTTCTCAGCTACTAAAATTGTTCCAATTAAATGCGAACGAGGAGCCCGGACGTGTTCGGGAATTGACGCGGATCGCCGAATAATAAGAACGCGATCGAAAGAATACGATGTCGCGCCGAAATTGTCGGAGAACTCGACGAGAAGAAAAGTCCGATGGGATTCGATTTTCTCTCTTTCGTCATTCCCGAGTGCGAAATCCGCGCGAATGAAGGAATCGGTCTCTCTTTTTATTCCCCCGCAGTCGCGCCCGCATTCCCACTGCGGGAATTCGTGCATATCTAGCGCCCGCCGGGTTGAAAGAAAGAAATAGACTTTCGTTTGCGCGAAGGAAAACTTTCCCGCCCAGCACTCTCGGTTGTCTTTTAAATAACCAAGGCACGTCGAGGCGCTCATAGCCGAACGTTACGTTTTCGGGAGCGGAAGAATTTTATATCATCTTTGTATATTCGCGTTGCAGTTTTACATTTCAATAACAATACGACGAGATAAGACCGTGAGGATGTACTGTATGATGTTTCTTCAAAACGAAACTGAATAAAAAAAAAAAAAAAGAAAAATGCTGAATAAAGAGCACAGAGCGCGCACAGACGGAAGAGAGATATGAATCTCAAACGAGAGTTCTCTGTTAAATTTAACGTAAGCTGCATTTTATGCACTTAGCTTAATGTTTGAGAGACGGAGAGAGATGACGCTAAATTATTTATAATCACCCAGAAAGGCGGATGAGGACGGAGGCGATATTTGCGCGCGCGGTACGTTATTCCAGTGCGGAAAAGTCGATAAGCACACTGAGCACAGCAAACTGCAATGGTACTTTTTTTTTGCTTCTCAAAAAGCTGCCGCGGGTATCCAACGGCGCTTTCTCCAACGTTCGCCTCTAACAGCGGAAGTAGCGGGACCGAGAAAAAAAAGGAGGTCGGAGGTATGTGAAAAAAAAAAAAAGAAAGGTAACGGTTGTGCCCGGACGAAAACGTATAGATAAGTAAATAGGGCGCTGCATTAAAAAAAAAAAATAAATAAAAAGAAAATCAACAAAATGGTCTGCTTTAGACAGCGTTTTTCCTCCTTTTTAAGCGTTTTATCTCTTCCGTCGTTTCCTTTCGTCGCGCGCGATTTCTATACGTCTCGACGGAAAAGCGGCGAGCTTAAATAATCAGAAGAGAAGCAGAAGAAGAAAATTGAGACAATTTCTCGGACGAAGTGACTACGCTCGAGAAATTGTCGACCGCCGTTTTCAAGCGTCGGTCGACTGATTCCTCCTCAGCTTGTTCTGCTCCTGACTGTTTACGTTCTTTAATCGATAATTACATATCAAAAGAGAGGAAAAATAAGAAGTTAAGCAATATCGACTTGCTGCAACAAACTGTTTATACTTATTTGCATTTCTTTTACATACAAGAGAACTCATAGGAGAGAGTCAGGTTTAAACGGTTAAAATCAAAAGGCCGAAGTTCGAACGTACACATGCGAAAGTAAAATCGGATTATTTAATTATCTCATCCGCGCGCGCACGGAAATATCCTATTTTGATTTCCTCGTCGTGTTGCCACGCACGCTTTGAATAGAATAATCTGATTTTGACCGCGCGCGCGTTTCTCTCTTTCTCTCGGAGAAAGAGAATTGGTCGTCACATGGACGAGATAAGGGAGGAAATCGACGGAAATAAGAGATAGGGACGTGGAGTTAGCGACAGAGGTGATGCGCGGGCAACAGTCGGCACTGCTTCCTTTTCCGCCCTAATAATCAAATCTCTTGACTCGGTGGGCGCAAATTAAAATAGCTGCTATCAACCGAGATCCGGACTGCAGATTGCGGCCCGACGGGGGCTCGAAGAGGGAAGAGAGGAAAAAACGAGTGAATCGTATTGCTCGTATTCCCGGTGCAATCTCCCTTTTTGCGGGTCAGATAATAAAAAGCGTAGTGTGTCGCGCGCGATACGGCACATAATCGTCGCACAGCAGCACACGTATCGCCGCAGTGTGATCAATTAAAAATGAATGGCGCGACCGCGCATAAAGTAGTCTGTGCACCTACTTACCTACCTACCTTCTGCGTTAAATTAGCGGCACGAGCGTGTTCGCACGCGGAGATTGGACTCTCACGCGCGTTAGCGCGCGCTGCTTAACACGTCGAATCGATATATACGCGCGTTGATAACAATCAACCTCATAAAACGCACACGCGAGCGGGAAATTGTACCGTTCGATATCGATGATAATTTCGATATTTGCGCGTTGCGTCGCGGTCGGTCGCACGGGATGTGTTGTTTTTTTATTCTCGAAATTACAAGCGCGATGCGTTAAAACACATGTGACATTAATGTACTGTATATCTAACTTGTGTCCCTTCTCTCTCGGAGGGAGGGGGAAAGGTGTTTTCAATATTTATTTGAAATTAAATTTGCAATATTACAACATGTTTCGGTTGCACGCGAAACTCATGCGATCGTATAACATTCATAACGCACATCCATTCGGTTCATATATATTGCAAATCGCGCAACAACGAGAACACCTTTCGACGTTCGATAAATCACGTGCATTCGTAATGGATTTATACACGACTCTATGTACAAAACGACGTTCGACTTCAATTGCGCGAGCAATTTTCCGCTGAGCGCGATTTATATTATACGCAGCCTTCCTTCTTAAATTCGTCGAACTCGAGCGAGAACCCCGAACACGCGTAATGCATAAATTACAAATCGACGTTGAAATCTCGACGCGCGTGAAACCGACGATATTAAATTAAGCAATCGTGTGTTGCCGAGCGCAATAATCTTCGCGTCGTTGATTGTTAAATTGATAATGAAGTCATTTCTCTCTCCCGTCGAACGTAGAGTACACTTTGCGCGTGATGTACACGACGCAGTTGGTAAATGCGTAAATTACAACATACAGTCTCACGTACACGTACAGACACACACGGACACACAGACGCGCGTTTGCGGCGCGCGCTCGAGACTCTTGACATCTCTCACGAAGTGGATTGTGGCGATGACTCGATGATTAATGAGATTAGGTATGAAATCGACATTCGTCGACGGCAGGAAGCATCGGCGATCGTCGTCTCCACTGCGATTCGGCAATACGAATCGAAAAAGAGTTAGTAGCATGGGCATGTGTGTCTGTCCGTCGATTCAACTCAAACAGCACGTTAATATATATATATATATATATATTAACATATATATATATATATCCTCGTTTATTGACGTTGAATATTCCCTTTTATGTTTGTGGTTTTACGTGTGTCTGTATGTATCGCATATAATATATGTACCGTGCATACACGTACATTATTACGATACATGTACGTGATATTCACGCCGAGCTTATGCACGCTTTTACGATGGCTGCCTACAATGGATATCGAGTGTCCAATCCAGATGGATGTGCTGAACCTTTGCATGCACTCTCTTCTCACGACATAATATGTAATAATTATATTCACAACTGTCGATTGAAAAAATATCTTCTCGCTTCGCGATCGCGAATTTATATATTTTCCATATTACTGCAAATACATATAGATGTCAACTGTGTACGAGAGAGAGCATCGATCAATTTATTCGATCGTACGCATGTTTATTAATTATTATGTTATTCGTGTATATTTCTAAAAAATATACTGACCGCGAGTTTGTCCTCCGGTCGTGAAATAAAATCGATTGGTTTTTTTCTTTTTCTTTTTTTTTTTTTGTTATTTTTAATTGCAAGTTTGAAGAGTTTTGCGGAAAGTACTGAGCGATTTTATAATAGTGAAAAATGGCAGAATAAATAAATATATAAAAGTGTTTTTTTTTTTCAAATAGAGCTCGCTGTCTATTTTTTTGTATAAAGTATCAGCGTTCCGTAAAAATTTCAGAGGACTTGCAAATTTCATCGTCGTAAATAAATGCGAGTCTTCTTCTCTCAAAAAGAGTCAACGGTCTTGAAATGCAGTAGTTCACTTTTCAATCATTCCGTGCGAATTATTTCTCGTAAATACTACATAGAGGCAAAATCGTCGGGGCGTAAAGATAGATTAAGCGGCGATGGGGAGAATACGAATGAAATACGCATACGTCGCTGAATCAAAATCAGGCGGGACAGTAAAATTTTATTACTTTTGTGCGACGATGCGCGCTTGGTTTTGAAAGCCGTAATCGCGCGTTTGTGGCCGATTATCCGGATACTTGGTCGACCCGACCGATTACGATAATCTGCCGTAGAAGATGGATGGTTGACGTTCCCGGTCGTGTTTATCGACATAGTTTTTCTTTAAGTATTCGATTCGCGAAGAGAATACGTCTTATCTCTGTAGAAAATTTCACGACGCTAGTCTCTCTTAAATCACGCGATTTCGAAATTTTATACGACAATTTTATTTCTCCTCTCGTCACGATCACACGAAGAGAAGAAATCACACGATTTTGCAAAAATACGCGGGAATCGCTTGGTGATTTCGCGACGTGTTCATGCGGGTTAGAAATGGAAATACAAATTTACGACATTAACACTTTTTTTTTTTTTGGTTTCTGCGTTACGATGAGAACAGATGTTCCGGCGGATATTCGATTTTGTTTGTTTTTATTGAATTATCCCTCGAAGTTGTGTTCTTGGACACTGGCCAGCTGGCAAACTTTGGTCTTTCCTCTTTCGACGGTATTGTCCGGTAATCGTGTTATGTTTACCGCGCGAAGCTAGAAATTTACGTTCGCGCTCGCGAGAATCAAATCCTTTCGGGATTTTCAAATATTTCATCGCGCATTCTAGGCATTCATCGCTCGGTAAAGAACAGACAGGCCTTAATATTCCTCTTTCGTTCTTTAGTGATCAGCGCCCAGGGATTAATAGCCAAAGACAAGAGCGGCACATCTGATCCGTACGTGACGGTCCAAGTTGGCAAAGTAAAGAAACGTACGAGGACTATGCCGCGGGAGTTGAATCCAGTCTGGCACGAGAAGTTCTACTTGTAAGTAATTTCGGCAAGTTTCTCGATTGTGTTCGCGCGGAATTCCGCGCGATTCTCAGCGTTCTCAAATTTTAAATCATAAAATTCTCCGTCTTCTTGCGCGATCAATTGTCGCGTCTGCTCAGGTGTGCTTACATTTATCATACGTTATTTTTTAAAAATGCAAACGTCGGAAAAGTCGCAACGTCAAATGCACAAAAATAAAAATTTTTCTTTGTCACAAACTTTACGAAAAACTTCTGTGCAGCGAGTGTCACAATTCATCCGATCGGATCAAGGTCCGAGTGTGGGACGAGGACAACGATCTGAAGTCGAAGTTAAGGCAAAAGCTGACGCGGGAGAGCGACGACTTTCTCGGACAGACCATCATCGAGGTGCGGACTCTCAGCGGCGAGATGGATGTCTGGTACAATTTGGAAAAGAGGACGGATAAGAGCGCGGTATCAGGCTCTATTCGGTTGCACATCAGCGTCGAGATCAAAGGCGAGGAAAAAGTAGCACCTTACCACGTGCAGTATACCTGCCTGCACGAAAATCTCTTCCACAGTTTGTGCGAGGAGAACGGCGGTATGGTTAAGCTGCCTGAGGCGCAGGGCGACGAATCCTGGAAGGTCTACTTCGATCCTCCCGGCGAGGAGCTTGTCGACGAGTTCGCCATGCGATACGGCATCGAGAGTATCTACCAGGCGATGACGTGAGTGTTGTCATCTCTTTTTTTTTGTTTGCTTTAAAAAAATTCTAAAATTTCCTTATTTTCGGACACTTTAAAGAATAATCTTTCAGAATAATCTTTCTTTAATATATTTAATCTTATTATCTATTTATTTTTTAAGTTGTTCCAGGGTGCGAAAAATTTTAATACGATGTGATTCTACATCGTGAACCAAATTCATTTTTTTTTTCAGGCACTTCCACTGCCTCTCAACCAAGTACCTGTGTCCAGGCGTGCCGGCGGTTATGTCGACCCTCTTGGCGAATATAAACGCGTACTACGCCCATACGACTGCGAGTCCGAGTGTGTCGGCCAGTGATAGATTCGCCGCCAGTAACTTTGGAGTAAGTACCGAACGTTGAAGGCTGCCATTGAACGGCGGCGCCGTTTTACTGAACATGTTAGGGCGAATGAGCGGAAGAGTGAGAGATGGCGGATGCTGAGACCCGACAGTGAGGGGCAAGAAATACTCTTGCAATTTCCTGGAGCCAACCAGAGCGCTATCCGTTATCCCGAGCTGCTTTCCATATCCCTGCAAGTTGACTTGCGCCAAAGACGCGATTTTCATCTCCTATCAATTACATCCTCTCGCCGGGTCACGAATGAGGGATCAGCTGACTCGAATATTTAAATAATCACTTCACAAACTTTCGAAAGGGATTAATCCACGTTGCCGCCGAGTTACTTTCAATGAATAAAGTCTTACCCTTGAGCGTTTGGCGGATTAGATCGGATTTTCTCTAATCCGCCACAGAAATCTGACCTTTTGTCAGAAATTTAAAGAAATAAAAAGTATTCTTATAAAGAGATGTTTTAAAAAATCTTGTTAATTTCACACATTAAAAATTCATATTTGAATCAAGATCATGCGATATGTTTATGAATATATATAATTTTATTTATTTATTTTTTTTTTGTGATCTGAATATTTTCTTAGAGAAAAAAGAGGACGCATTAAAAGAAAAGACTATACATGCTAGACTAGTTACTCAAGATTTTAATTAAGATTTTCTTTTGGTTCATCTGAACCCTCACTTCCATGGAAACCAACGTAAGGCCGAGCAAATGAATTTTTCTCTGCCTTATAAGAAATATGGAAATTTTTCTCGCCTGCCTTTGTGCTGTCTCTTGACGATACGTGTCGTATGTCTAGATTTTTTGTATCATAAGATAGCTGCCTAACAACAAGTATCGAACCGACATTCGTCAGTGTGAGTGAGTGTGTGATACAAGACTCAAAACCTAAGCTCGCGAGTTACCCTCTGCTTTTCCATCGTTTCATTAGACCTGATAGAGGAAAGTAGAGAGTAGACACTCGAGCTCCACCCAAATCGATTGTCACTTAGATCACTGCGCATGTTACGCACTAAACAAGGGTATTTCTTTTTCCCTCAAAAAATTTCATCATCAGTTCTTTTCTGTACGATTCTCGACGTTCTCTCGGTTATCATAAAAACGACACATGTGGACTGAAATTTCGTGCAAAATTTAAATTCGCGAATCCTCAAATTCAGAAAGAAAAAACCGATGTACGGAGAGTGTTTTCATATTCGTGAATTATGCATGATATTCTCCTACGAAAATATTACGTGAAACTTTCGCCGACGGAATTCGTTGCGGTTTCAAGTCTTCGAGCGAACCGAGAAGACCGAATGAAAAACTCGATAAGAGAACTTTTTAGCGGGACGTGCATTAGCTATTGCATTGATAAAAAGCTCACGGGATAAAATAAAAATTCGACGACGAAGAAAGAGTGAGAATTACATTTTAGCGGAGAATAATTATATCACAAAAGAAGCAAATATATATTCGTCCTCTTACCGTAAATATTGCTTGGATTCTATTTCTAGAAAGAAAAATTCGTTAAGCTCCTGGATCAGCTGCACAACTCCCTCAGGATCGACTTGTCGATGTACAGGAACAACTTTCCAGCCTCGAGTCAGGAAAAGTTGATGGATTTGAAGAGCACCGTGGACCTGTTGACGAGCATCACGTTCTTCCGTATGAAGGTCCAGGAACTGTCGAGCCCGCCGCGCGCTAGCACCGTCGTGAAGGACTGCGTGAAGGCGTGTCTTCGATCAACTTATCAGTTTCTCTTCGAGAACTGTTACGATTTGTACAATCGGGAGTTCCAAGCGGATCCGAATGAGGCGAAGCGAGACGCGGACGATCACGGACCGTCGCTTGACTCGCTCGATTTCTGGCACAAGCTGATCGCTCTGATAGTCTCGGTGATCGAGGAGGATAAGAACAGCTATGCGCCCGTGCTGAATCAATTCCCCCAGGAGTTGAACATCGGTCAACTGTCGGCGGCCACTATTTGGTCCATGTTCGCAGTAGACATGAAGTATGCCCTGGAGGAGCACGAGCAGCATAGACGATGTAAATCCTCGGCCTATATGAACCTGCACTTTAAGGTCAAGTGGCTGCACGCCAATTACGTCAAGGACGTGCCGCCGTATAAGGGCGCCGTGCCGGAATATCCGGCTTGGTTCGAGCCCTTCGTCATGCAATGGCTCAACGAGAACGACGACGTCTCGTTGGAATATCTCCACGGTGCCTTTAGTAGAGATAAAAAGGAAGGCGTAAGTGGCACTATTGTTCATTAATCATGATACGGTATTCCTTACGGCACAAAGTATTTCTTAACAACTATTCAAATTTTTTTTTATACAGTTCCAAAAGAGCAGCGAACACGTGCTCTTCAGCGTATCCGTCGTCGATGTCTTCACGCAACTGACGCAATGTTTCGACGTGGTGTCAAAGCTCGAATGTCCGGACCCGGAGATCTGGAAGAGATACATGAAGAGATTCGCGAAAACCATAGTAAAGGTTCTGGTGGCGTATGCGGATATCGTAAAGAAGGAATTCCCCAGTCATCTGAAGGAGGAGCGCATTGTGCGTAATAAAAAAATAAAAAAAACAAAATTCTGCGAAAATCACGCGGCATCGACCGACTTCATTATTATTTCATTTCACACAGGCTTGTATTCTGATGAACAACATTCAACAACTTCGGGTACAATTGGAGAAGATGTTCGAATCGATGGGCGGCGACAAGCTCGAGGAAGACGCGGCGAATATATTGAAGGAACTACAGCAACAATTAAACGGCGCTCTCGACGAATTGGCTATGCAATTCGCGAACAGTCTGGAACCGCGAATAACGCAGTCCGTCAAAGAGCTAGGAGACCTGTTGTTGGCTATCAAAGGTGGAGGACAGGTAACCCTGTCGCAGCCAGCGCAAAGGAACAACGTAACCGCAGAAGCCGACGACGTTTTGAGACCGCTCATGGTTTTGCTCGACGGTAGCTTATCTCTATACGCAGAGTCGTGCGAGAAAACGGTATTGAAGAGACTTTTGAAAGAACTGTGGAAGATAGTCATGAGGATTCTAGAGAAGACCGTCGTTCTACCACCTATGACGGATAGAAGCGTACGTTGATTACGTTCAAATAAGTTTTTAACTTATAATAAAGTACCATTGAATATGTATTATATGAATTCTTTGTTTTTCGCACAGATGATGTTCAAGAATTTGACGGATAACGCTAAGAATCTCGCTGCGAACGCCAAGATAGAAGACATGTCGAAGCTGTTTAAGAATCACATGGCTGGAAAACCCGATGTGAAAAATGCTCTCAGCGGTGTTATGGTAATTAACCTCGTGACAAACAACTTACTAAAGTACACAATATCGAATTCGACACGCTAATTAAATTCAATGCTATCTATCTCATCTCGCAGGACATTTCCAAAGAAGTGGAGAAGAATCTTTCGCCGAAGCAGTGCGCGGTTCTCGACGTCGCTTTGGACACGATCAAACAGTACTTCCACGCTGGCGGCAACGGCTTGAAAAAGACATTCCTGGAAAAATCGCCGGAGCTGCAGAGCCTTCGTTACGCGCTGAGTCTGTACACGCAAACCACGGACACTCTCATCAAAACTTTCGTCACCTCACAAGTCAACCAAGGTACGTGTCGCTTTCGAGTTTATTGTTTGCGGTATAAGTAAGCTGTACTGATAAAGATTATTATTTTTATATGTGTTTTTTCTACGCTACATAAATACCGTAAATGTGAAATTACTCAAAGAAACACACACACGAGCTAGACACGAATGATCTAACGTTCTAACGAAACATTACGTTAAACGTACCGTCGCGTAATCGTCGCGAATATGTCAGGCGGTACATTTCGACATATAATACATCTTTACACACTCACATTACGACGTAATGAAAATTGTCGGGACAGTGCCGCTGAATGATGCATCAACGCTACGTCATCGTCAGCGTTCGATGAGCAGCGAGAGAGGTGACGAAGGGGAAGGAGCCGAGGGTATGGAAAGCCTCGAGGAACCCCTTCGCCAGAGCAAGCCCTCTCTTCGTCGGGAGAGCCGACAAGGTATCACCCCAGAGCAGACTTTAGAAAGTCACGGGACGAGTGGAGAGATTTTTTAGGATGTAGTGAAACTGCGTCGATGCGTCGAGACATCTTTCGATTTTATCTTCTTCGACGTGTATTTTAACATTTCGATTTTAATATTCGTTCAGTTACAAATAGAATATTCATTTGTGTTTTTTCTTTTTTTTTTTTTTTTATTCGAAACGAAAAGATGTTCGACAGAAGTCTCGACACAATCGACGGCTGTGTTAGGAAGCTGTGTTGTTATCACTGCCGCTGCTGCTACTTGCCGCCACTCTTGCTGCTACTGAGAACTCAAAGTGCCTCTTTTGGTCTCATATTTCTTGACACTATGCTTTTGATACTTATCAACATACACACACACACACACACACACACTATTCCACTTTGTTCTCACGACAAGAATTCAAAGGAAACGAATAAAGGATTCACAGGTCGATTGATCAATCGTTTGATTGATTGCACCATGGACACTTGTATTATACGCACAAAACTCTTCGGAGATCGCCACTGAAACTTTTCGAACACCAAAAATAATTTGTTTTTTTCTTTTTGTTTCTTCTTTTTTTTTTTTTTTAAGTCAAGTCGATAAAACCAGAAGTTTTATTCTTGACGCATACGATTGACGCGTGAAAATTTCGCGAAAGCCGACTTCGTCTTCTCTGATAATTGCGCGGGGAAGAAATTGACAAGTATCCGTGCCTATTGTCGGAGCATGTAATCTGCTCTAGAAATAGTGACAGAGAATAGATCTTAGACCTCTTAGTCTCTTTCTCAGATCATAGCATCAGATAGAATCAGACGAAGTCCGCGTAGTGTTTAGATGCCACTCTAGCTTCACGGCATTATTCGACCTTAAAATTCTGACTGCGTATTCGTGAAGTTCCAGATACCGCCGGTTCGGATGAGGGTTCGGTGGGCGAGGTCAGCATTCAAGTGGATCTGTTTACTCATCCGGGAACGGGCGAGCAGAAAGTTACGGTCAAAGGTAATGTTTACGATTTCTTTTTGAAGTTCTGTAAAATCTCGACAATTAATAACACTCTAACTTTGATGATACGATATTTTCATCGATATTTTAACTAACAATTCTTATATTTTTCTAGTTGTGGCGGCGAACGACTTGAAGTGGCAATTGGCCACGGGTATGTTCAGGCCGTATGTTGAGGTGAACCTAATTGGTCCTCATCTCACCGGCAAGAAGAGGAAACAATCGACGAAATCGAAGAGCAACAACTGGTCGCCGCAATTCAACGAGAGCTTCGACTTGTAAGTCACACACTTACATTTTTTTATAATTAATATCTACAGATTTACTGATCTCTTCGTTTCACTTTAATTTTTAGCATGATTGGTAATGAGCAACAACAGCTGGACTTCTACGAGCTGCACATTTGCGTGAAGGACTATTGCTTCGCGAGAGAGGACAGACTTGTCGGAGTCGCGGTAATGCAGCTGAAGGACATCGTCGAGGAAGGCTCGTGCGCGTGCTGGTTGTCGCTCGGCAAGCGCATCCAGATGGACGAGACCGGCTGGACGATCCTGCGCATTCTCTCGCAGCGCAACAACGACGAGATCGCCAAGGAGTTCGTGAAGCTGAAGAGCGACATCAGGCAAGAGACACCGCTGCCGAATCCCACCTGAAGAGACACGACGCCGCGTTAATAAGCCGACAGCGAAGCGTTACGAGCACTTCGAGCTTGGAAAGAGCCCGAAGCAGAGGAGGAGAAGAAGAAAAAAACGAAGAAGGAAAAGGAGAAGCAGGAGGCCGTCCAAAGGGGTTTTAACGTTTGATGCCTTTGGTGCCACGAGCGAACGAAACCTTTCACGACTACTTCCGCGCGAGGGACACGCGAAGAAATATAGTAATTTCCGCGCTATTCACACGCATTGCTCGACGAAAACGATCGCCCGAACCCTCCTGCCTTTCGAGACATGATCATCGTGAGGAGGGATGGCCCTGTATAACGACGGGATTTGATTTATCGCGGAGTATTTCCTTTCTCTGGCTATTTCTCGCGCCACAGAGTTCGGTCGAACGTGTTTCTCTCCCTTTTTTACGAATCACACACATAACACACACAACACACGTACACACCGAGAGCTTTAGCCCCGTCCCAGGACAGCGACGATGCACTCGGGAACCATCATCTTCCACAGATCTCGAGTTGGGACGACGAGCTAGGTCAACCCCCGCGTGACTCGGCGTTCGTCCAGCGTAACTACTACAATAATGAAGAACGAGGTGGTTTCTTCCACCCCCAGTTAATTTCAGCGAGTTAATAAAATTAATTCGAAGGATATATATATAAATACACACACATATATATATATAAGCGCGGAGCTCGACAAAACAACGATGACGAGCGACGCGCTAAAAAAAATGCATAATAAACACAAAGAGGATACATCAGACTCTTCTTCGTACGAGTACCGCGTATGATGAGACGCAGAGAAGGAGAGAGAAAGAGAGAGATATGTAAGAAGGAGAGAGTGCTTCGCGAGACGTAAAAACGCGAAACGTAAACAGTGCTGCCAGTACGCAATATATTTGGTAAAAAAATATTTGTAACGTAAGATATAGAACGAGAGATCAACGAAGCGCGCGAAAAAAACTGAAGTACGATTTGCTTCGCGCAATACGCGACGGGCTCTCTCGAACGGACGCGCCGCGCCGTTCGCCGAAAGACTGACCTCGACAAGAGAGAAAAACGAAAAGAAACGAAGAAACGGTCCACGTGTGACTGGTCCTTGACCGCGACGCGGCCGCACGTGCTAAAACAGAGAGTCAAGTCGGAGCACATACAACATGTACGCGAAAAAACACTTGCATATGTACTACACAAAAAATTTACACACACATACACACCACACATCTATATAGCGCGCGCAACACGACCGCGTCGTTTCTAGATCGTTTGTTCGGAAGGACGAAGTTTACTGTAGATACGTGAAAAACAATTGTTGACGAAGAAGTTTTTTCTAAATATACAGTTTAAATGTAGCATTGCGTACGACCAAATAGGCGCGCCCTGTGACGTCACTCAGCGGCGTGCCGTTAGTAATAAAAAAGAAAAAAAAAAGTTAGTAAGGCATTGTAATTGTAAAGTAACGTTCTTATTCGTATAAGATTAAACCAGAGAGAGATGAGATCGTAAGAGTCTGACTGCTGCTGAACCGCTGTTTGCTAAATGTTGCGAATGATATGTCCGAGATCCGCCCGAAAGCTTCGGAAGCTCCGCGCGTTTTATGAAAAAACCCGTTATTCTCGCGAGAGAACGACGCGAGATCATCACAATCGTGACACACGCGATATAGATTCCACACGCCTCCGGAAATAAAAAAAAAAAAAAAACTCGTTTGTGTGTAATTTTAACGTAGAGAGCAGAGTATATCAATCCCCCCGGATCCGAAAGCGCTGCGAATCCCTTTTCTACGAACCGGCGAGCGAGCGAGCGAGCCTTCAAAACAAAAAGAAAAAAAAATTAAACTTTACACTCTTGTAAATCTTACAGCGCTGTCGATATCACGACGTCACGGATATATCGCGGACTTTTTATTTATTTATTTTTTTTTTATCATTATTCGAGCGATTATCTCGATGTCACAGATAATAACATCACAATACACGAAAAAAGCTCTCTTCTCCGTATATCTTTCCGGACGACGCTCGTGATAAAAATCTTTGACAGCGCTGTTTGTAATCTCTCTCGTAGCGCGCGCGCAAAGTAATCATACCGTAGCTTTGATTCTCTCTCTAGTGATCGCTGCTTTCTTACGCGAAGAGACGGTGCGTCTCTCGACGTCCTCTTGAGAGACCGCACAAAAAAAGAAAAAGAAAACTACTACTATTACTATTACCGCAGCTACCGTCTATTAGCTTCATCGCATCTTTGTACATCTTAATCTCGTACTTGTACATAGCGGACGCGTTCGTCCGTTCGTAGAAACGCGTCTAACCGTCTCCGCCGATCTTTCTTATCGGGAAAACGTGTTATCGTATCGGAAGACGACGACGAGGGGGTGGAACGTCGTCTTAAAGAGAGGAGACGTTCGCGCCCTTCTTCGCGCCACGTCTTGCGATCGCGCGAAGCTTTGGTCGGATCCCCTCCGTGAGAGAGAAACACAATGATGCACGCGACCTCGAATTCCGATGAAATCCAAAGTCATCGTCCAGCCCGCGCGGAGCGCGGGCAGGTACAACACAATTCCGGAGATTACGCTATTATATTCAAAAAGTTTCTACTACGTAGTACGTCTAGATTATACTTACGTATTGTGTATAGTGTCTAAACTGCTGATGTAGCTGCGAGCGCGGGATTTTCGATCGAAAGGGACAAAAGAAAGAGAAAAAAAAGACGAAAGCCCTCCCTCCCCCCAAAAAACCAAAACATCCGATTGTCACAGCTGCAGGTGTTTCTCGAACGAATGATTTGAGTATACGAAACCGCGTGACACAAATTGAAGGACGTTTGCGTAACAACGGTCGAGTCCGCTTGATTAAAAACTTGAGAAAATGAAGAAATAATTATGAGATATTAACATTTTAATGTAATTAGCATTAATTTGAATATCTTACATCCGTTACATAAGTTTAGATCAATTTGCTCAAGTTCTTAAAAAAGTTCTTTGTCCGCCAGTTTATAAAATATCCGTATTGTAACAAAATTCTGCTGTCTCGACGTTTTCTTTTTCTTTTTGTTTTTCCGAAACACTTGCACCTGTGTATTTGTCGTGAGTTGTAAATTCGAGCAAGTGGGAATGAAAAACACGGGTCCGCGACCTCGCTACCATCTTCATTTGTAAAGTGTCTATTTTCTCCGCTGCCTAACTAAGTACATTATTGAATACGAAAAGGGCTGGCGAATTCGGCACTCAGATCGGCCTCGTCGACGGGTACATCCGGACGGTTATTTCCGATTACTCTCCGTTTTCCGACCGACGAACTTCGGATCGTGCATCGTACATATATAAATCACCATCGCGATCGTCGACGGGGTCGGCCGCCAATTTTTCCTTCTACTCTCCGCTTCGATTAATATCTTGTAAGCTTAAATGAAAAAAATATCTCGTGTATTCTGTGATAATTACCCCTTAAAGAAAACACTAACAAGTTACATTTTACACGCACAAATACACACACACTTACATACATATGAAGGAGAACCGTAGACGGAATCCGTGCATACGGAAGAAAGAAATTTATATGGAAAAACAGGACAAACATAACATAAATGGATACGATGCCATTAACACTGATACCAAACATAGCAACAGTATTTTTCTTCTTTGAACACGTTCTCATATTTCTATTCTCTGTAATCATTGAAACGTCCGAGGAGTCTCGTCGAGAGAGCAACGGAAAAGAAAGAAAAAGAGAACGAAAGATTTATATATATATAAACTATATGTAAGAGTGGTCCAGGCTCGCCTCCACTTCCTTTCATCTACCGATCCTGTGATCGATTCGCAATTGATGATTTCTCCTTAGCGAAAGTTTAATCCTTTTCCACAACTTTCTAATGTTAAATCTAAATCACGTAAATAAAAATGCTGTGAAAGTAAAAGTTTTCAATCTCGAGAATATATGAATATAAAGGCTCCGTCATCCTTTATCGTTTGTTACAGTTTTCGGACTTTTATCGTCTCACGATCGAAACATTGTCGCTGCCTTGACGCTTTTTGTTAAACAAAAAAAAGAAATAAGATAAAGGAATACTTGAAAAACCGGATCGGAGAATTCGCATATGGGGTGCGCGAAACCTGGGACACCCTGTGTGACCGCGAGACGAAATCGTGTAACGCGTTTCGGTCACGAGTTTTATCGGCAAAGATTAATCTCAAGGAAATTATTACAGAGATACGATACACAGAGACACGAAAGTAGCGAGAAACGCAAAAGTGTGCGGCACGTAACGACGAATTAATGCTTTTGAAAATTTATAGTGAACAATATTTTGCCTGATTATCAACTTTAAATTCTCAAATACTTCAACTGAGAGAATACTTCTA
Organism: Pseudomyrmex flavicornis; assembly: GCA_014825475.1. Classification (NCBI taxonomy): domain Eukaryota; kingdom Metazoa; phylum Arthropoda; class Insecta; order Hymenoptera; family Formicidae; genus Pseudomyrmex; species Pseudomyrmex flavicornis. The sequence goes on from QVNW01003251.1 coordinate 35,211, forward strand.
CGCGACCTAGTTTTTAGAAACCATTCTAAACATCGCTTTTCACATGATTTTATGTCGTTCTCGATGTGTATGAAAACTTATTATTTAATTATAAGTTTTAATACTTAATATTTAATTATTAACCACTATTTAAATTGTAATAAAATAAATTAGATATATATAAATTTGACGCGCACATATGCTTGTTTGCGAAAAATTTATAGAAGCTTGTTATTTAGTTGGGCATATTGATCCGTCACTGTCCGAGAGTTCTTTCAAGCGTAAGAAAAAGATTCAAAGGAGCTTCAACGGAACAGGGTCAAGTGGTTTGGTCACCTCGCCCATTTGCTCGTTCGAAAGGAGGCGACCGTTTTCTAGGGGAGTACCGCAAACTTTTGCGTCCGCTCGCCGGACAAAAGCATTGAGAACCAAGACCGGAAATTCAAGCCAGACTCTAGAAGCGAGATACGTTAGCGAGAAAGAAGTAAGAGATGACGCTAATAAAAAACGAAGAATCTTTAAGGAGAAAAAAAACCAAGATATATACAACTGTTGACAATACT
>QVNW01003252.1:0-12905 GCA_014825475.1 Pseudomyrmex flavicornis
TTTACAATGAACAAGCGCCAGAAGTACGACAAAAAAGAATCTAATGAGACATTCAGATTATGGTTTGACTATCTAATTGATGAGAAAAAAAACGTCGGTTTACTGGTCTCTATCCAGTTTACAAGTCGGGCTCCAGTACCCTCTTAACAATTACACAACAACATCTGTGTTCTGCTTCAAACTGCCAATTCTACGTTTTCTGTTTTTATAAATAATATATTTTACAATAGTTTTATTTTTCACTGCATATCACAAAATATCGCATTGTAAAATACATGTTCGCAGCGAACAATTTAACTCTTAAATCTTGGCCAACAGTTAAAGTGTGAGTTAAAGTGTGAGATTCAGTGGCGTCTGTCTTTTTTTTTGCAATAGTTTTTTTTAGACGTACGAGATGCAATGGCTGTTATGAGTCTCTGGAGTAAATCGAGAAACATTTATTATAAATATTTTAAAGATCAAAAACTCTACAACGACATTTCATTTCTTGGCAGAATGTGTGTTACTCTCTACTTCTTCTCCAGGTGTGACATTGTTATTTCGGACAGCTATGATGAGTGAAAATTAAAAAACGGCATGACAAATGAAAGTGATAAATAAAACTTAATCGCGATCCGCTAATCTCTCTCTTTTTTTTTTTATTCGTAACAGTTACATCATACTTAAGATCCCCTCTATAGCTTCGAAGTAAATTATCTTCTAGCATCGAGGTCGGCAGTGGTCAATGCGATAAGCGTCTAACGTAAACTCGACCTTGGCGAATAGACCATTTGTTGATTGTGCGACGGACATACGTGTGTTACTGCTTGTTCGTTTTGATAAAATTTTTATTGCAGCACGGTTTGTCACTATGTACTATTCGGAAATGTTACAACGACATTCTTTTTCGCGTTTTGTTATTATTTTATTTTCGCGTTGCGTCATCGTGCGAATGTTTCGCGCGATTGGTTCCATTTTTGAAACTTAGAAATTTATTTATTTAGTTTTAGAAAATTACAAATTTCTTCTAGACACACACATCGTTTGAAAAACAATTAGTTTCCTTCTTTCCGTTTATTAGAATACATAATTTGTATAAATTTCTTTATTTAGACGGTGACTTAAAGAAATAAAAAGATAATAGCACAAGATAAATAGCTATAGCGAGCGCGCGCGAGACATATGACGTGCACATATTACGTATAACGGAACTACTTTTGCATTTCACGTTTAAAATTTTAATAATCAGTTTTTTTTACATCTCTCTCTCTCTCTTTCTCTATCGGTTAATGATCGTCACTATCGCGACTTTATCGATTCGAAATATATTCATGATGTTTTCGGTCAAGGATAGAGTCTTTTTTGTAATGAGTAAATTATGTTCGCACGCGCGTGCTGTATATTTTTTTCAAACAACTTGCAAAAAATTCCGCAAAGCTTTTATATTGTGTGTCAACTGGTGGGGATTAATTTTTACGACACGACGGTTTATTTCTTTATGATATTTTTTGTTGCGTTTTATAAATAAAAAAAATACATCGTCGTATCGTAAAATATATGTGCCGCACGCAAAACCGACCAAATCGTCACCTTGTTTCGTCGAAGAAGCTCTCGCGCGAAACAAACTCGCATATGTAGCGCGCGTCCAGCAATTAACTTTATATATTCATTTAAGAACTTACTTCCAGCGATTCATTTTCTTCGTATTAATATAATTACGTACTGTTTCTACAGATAGTGCGCACAGTTTGGAACACATTGAAATGGCAACGACAAACGCGCAAATCGGTTCAACGTGCGCGTACGAGAAGATGCACCCGAACGAGTGTTCGATCAAGACGTTTTTCGCCGAAAAGGTGATATTCTTAACCGGCGCCACGGGTTTCGTGGGAAAAGCCTTGCTGGAGAAACTGCTGCGAACGTGTCCCGCTGTGACCAGAATTTTCGTTCTGATACGTCCGAGGACGAAGCAGTCCATCGAGGAACGATTCAATAAGCTGCTGGAAAATCCCGTGTGTAACACATTTTCTTTTGTCGTGTACCATCGTCTCATCTGTGAGGCGAAAAATTGTCTCTCACGTAGAAGCTTGTCGCCTCGCTCTTCTCGTACTTTTCGTAAAATTTTTGCACCCTTACATTTACGCGCGCGCGCGCGCGCACGCGTCCGTGAAAGAACTGACCTTTTTTTTTTTTTAGCAGACGTATCTAATGGTACTTGTGCTAAATTAATGCGATATCGATTCCACCTTTCCTCCTTGTACAATCCTCTGTTTAAATATTTCATTTATAGCGCGCGTGTCAAACAAAGTCGTATCAAATGCGCGACGAAAGGTCGCAATTGTTAATGTTCCCACAATTGTTGCTTGCTGTCTTCGTGTTTTCAAGATCGTAATATAATTCGGATATATTTCTTTTTTTTTTCTCGTGCGCATATTATTTCTTAAACAAAACAAAGCGAAACGTGCGTGTGTCTTCTGATTTCGCAGATTTTCGACAAGATAAGACGCGACTTTTCGGACGTGTTGAACAAGGTCTTTCTCCTTAAGGGCGACATGAGCCTGCCGGACATGGGACTCCATCCCGAGGACAAGGAGATGTTGATACAAAGCGTTAACATTGTTTTTCACAGCGCGGCCACCGTGCGTTTCGTCGAGTCGTTGAAAGTGGCCGTCAATATGAACACAAAAGGGACCGATCGTTTGTTGGATCTGTGCAAGAGCATGAGGAATCTCGTCAGCGTTGTTCACGTTAGCACGGCCTACAGTAACGCCGATCGACATGAAGTCGAGGAATCGATATACACGTAAGCGCTCGTTTTTCTTTTGATTATCACAACACACACAAAAGTTGTCCCACACGTCCTTTTTCTCCTTTATGTGAGCAAAAATGTTAAATTTCCGCAAAACACACGCATTTCCGAGAAGAATTTAATAATAATAATGTCGTCGCAAAAAACATATGTTTCTGTTTTATGTGACGTCGTTATCGTGTTTATTCGTTCTCTACACGTGTGGAAGATGACGAAAGTAAGATCGTAGAGACCGTCAAGATCGACAAGCACACATCTCATGTCAGTCGTCGCGTTACGTTGAAATGTTAAGAAAATGGAAAATATCCGGGTCTTATTAGGTACGAACAAAGCTTTTTTTTCTTAGAAGTATAAAAATATTCGATGGAGACGTGGCAGAGAGAAACCAGTAATGGTTAGAGACGCCTATGTATGTACGTTCTAACAGCTATTTCTTGTTCACTTAGAGAGTTGGAGAAACATTTATCGAGCATTTCGCGCGCGTCTATGTATGTGTGTGTGTGTGTGTGTGTGTGTGTGTGTGAGAGAGAGAAAGAGAGAGAGAAAGAGAGAGAGAAAGTAAAAATGCCCCTCAATCGTATACCGCTGATGATTTACAGCACAAATGTGAAACCTCACACGGTGATTGATATGTGCGAAAACTTGGACGACGCGACGTTAGAAATACTCGAGAAGAGACTGATCGGCAAACATCCGAACACGTACACGCTGACGAAGAATTGGGCGGAGCAGATCGTGCTCTCGAAAGGGAGAGACATGCCGATCGCGATCGTACGGCCGAGTATAATCGGTGCCGCGTATCAAGAACCTTTTCCTGGATGGATAGACAATGTCTGCGGTATCACAGGTATACTGAGTTTCAGAAACGTGACACGTTGTTTTTTTAGCACGCAGAGAATAGAGAATTGAACACAATTGAACTCTATATTTATATCGTACGTAACTTCTTCCGACAAAGGTATAATGACGGAGATCGGTCGGGGAACCGTTCGAAGTATCGTGTGCAACAAGGATTTAATAGTGGACATGATTCCTGTCGATTTCGTTGTCGACACGTTGATCTGCGCGGCGTGGTACAACAGTGTGGAACGCACCGACACGGTCAAGATCTACAATTGCGTCAGCAGTCCCATTCACCCTATAACGTGAGTTATATATTTTTTTTTTCGTGAAAAAATTTACAAATCGCTAACAAATATATTGCTTCGGACAATTGATCATGATTTTATTTTATTTTATTTTTTTTTTGACAGATGGCACAAGGTCGGAAATCTCACTAGAAAATACGCCATCGAGTCCCCGTCGAAATACGTAATGTGGTATCCGGATTTCACATTCAGAACGAACAGATTCATTCACTATATCGCAGCGGCTGCGCTGCACTTTTTACCGGCGTTTATCGTGGATGTTATATTGAGAGTGCAAGGTAGCAGACCTATGTAAGTGAATTTTGTTTTTCATTTTTATCGCGCAAAAGAAAGCGGATCATTTTCATCGCAGAATGATGCAGATCACTAAGCGTTTCGAACGTGCCGCGAAAAGTGGAGAATTTTTCGCGATGAACGAGTGGAAATTTCACGCGGACAATATGAAAAAGTTGAAAACCATCGTGAATGAGTCGGCAAATTGCGACCACTTTAACGTGGATATCGGAAGTTTGGATTGGGACAAATACATGCAGCGCTACATATTGGGAATCAGAACGTACATCATGAAAGACAGTCCAGAGACGTTGAGCAACGCTCGAAATCGTTTATCAAAGTAAGTTTCAACGCGCAATTACAGTGAAACCTCGTTTATCTGGACCTCTTTTATCCGGAACGATTGAAGCCCAAACCTCTATTATACGAACTATACGAATCACCAGTCACTCGGCATCTCTATCATCGGACCTCGGCATCACTACTAGTGGACCTCTATTTACCGAACATCGAAACCTCTATTATCCGAACTATAACAAAAGATAGTAGGGATGCTAGTGGACCTCTACTAACTGGAAAACTCGGTTATTCAAACGTTTTTGCCTCCCGATCGGTCCGGATAAACGAGGTTTTACTGTAATTAAAATTTTACGCTTGTAATGTTCTAAGCAAAAAAGAATTAATAAATTTCTATTGCGATGTTACAGGTTGTATTGGATACAGAAAATAACCAAACTGTTCAGTATATTTTTATTAATAAGACTGATCACACTCATTAGCAAATGATATTATCGGATCTGCGGGTTCTACAGATCGCGATTTACATAATTCCAAGAGAGCAAGAATTCTTGAAAGAATATTGTGGAAAAAAAGAAAACTATTTTAATATAAAACACACGGTGTGTTTTTAAATCACACGTAAAAAAAAAACAAGCTTGTGAAACGAATATTAATTTAATTGCAGAAAAAAGAAAAAGAGAAGAGAATGAAAATATTTACCTATAAGATATTTTTTTAAACTGTGTACATATTTCACACACACGTGTATGAGTGTGTGTGTGTGTGTTCATATACATTACATAGAGATGTAAATTTTTAAAGATTTTCGTGAGTGAGATGATTTAATAAACGCTATTTTCTTACGTTAAAATTATTTTTTGCTATTCTCTTATGAAAATCTTTATTACACACACACACACACACACACACACACACACACACACACACACACTTAGTGCGCGCGCGCACATATTGATCTTTAACAAAATCTTTTCACATGAAAAATCTTCGTGTGAGTCAATACTCGCATATCACAAGATATTATTATTGCATCTGTCGTATTTAAAAACGACATATACAAACCAAATATCTATATCTAAATAACATATTATACATTGAGGTTTTCTTAATTACACTATTATTAATAAGAAAAAAAAATCTTATTTTTGCTAACCCTAAAAAATAATCAACATGTTCCGTGTCGAAGCTTTTCTCGGTGAATTTCAATTGAAAAGTACAGACACAGCACGGAAACATCGACTGCAATTGGTGGCTCAGACACAGAACGTGTCGAGAACTAATCAAATCTATCTATTGTACTACGCTTACAAATATATGTATAAGAAGACACAAATTAGTTTTATTAAATGAATAAAAAAAAAAAAAAGATAAAACGAGAATATATTTATAAAATTATACGAGCAGTTAACTTTTTACTAATACGCTAATGTTTCATAATTATGGTGAATGAGAAATAATCCGAAAGGGTACACAATCTTTAAAAGTCTAAATGTAAATTGTAAATAAATGTTTTGTAATATAATAAAACAAATTTTCTCTCAGAGTTTATTTCCTTTACATAGTTTGTAAATGTGAATAGCTGTAGAGAAAAGAACTGAGAGCGGCCACGGCCGCATTTTAGCTCTCTTCTCGTTTTTCCGCCCTTCGCTATGTCCGCAGTGGTGCACATTGGCAACGAAAAATCGGAACAGAAAAGATTTATAGCGTGATGTCAATCCAATTTCACTCTCTCTCTCTCTCTCTGCGCTTGAAGAGATCTTCCTAGAGCTCTATAACTAAAGCTTTCAATCAATCAATCAATCAATCAATCTCTCTCTTCTTTCACGCGCGCATGCATAATTTTCATATCTAAATATATTGCACAGAATGAAAACGAAGTTACATCATAAAAAACAAGAATTTATTTTCGTTTTCCGACATAAAACTACTTTATATTCTTTGGAATTCATTAACTGCTTCAATGTTAACAAAAAAGTTTTGCTCTGCGAGATTTGTTACGACATATCCTTTTTTTCAAGAACATATAACTAGACTCCGCGCTATTTGATAATGTCTTTGTCTGTTGTTTTCTTAATTCGTAGACACTACAGGTTTTGTCCTATTCTATGGCAGCGTGCCGTAACTTGTGTATCTATCTACCTAATTATCATAATTATCTACCAGTATCTACATGGATTCGACCGGCTCGGTAGTCTCGCGGTCTGAGTGTATAGGGTCCTGCGAGCAAAGAGATTCTCCGAGTTCGAATCCATACCTTGGAATTTTCTCCATAAAATTTAATGATTTTTAAAATGTTTTTAAAAGATACGTGTTTATCTGTAAAATATTAAAAAATTTCAACCCATTTACGTTGACAGGTTTCATTTTATAAAATAAGACATTTCACAAAATAAAGGACAAAATAGCCATTTTAGAAAAAAAATTAACGGACAGAGCAACAAAATAAAGGACTGTCCTCTTAAATATAGGACGTATAGTCACCGTAATTATATGTCACGGAATAAAATTACACGCTGTAAACAGCACGGAAAAGCACCATAAGTACGCGTGCACGTACCATGTGCACCGTTGGTGGACATGTAGTTGCTAATGTGCATCGTAATGTAGACATAGCGCTAGCGAACAAAAGCAATCATAGCTAAAATGCGGCTGTAGCTGCTCTCAGTTTAAACACACATATATATATATAATATATGTGTTTACATATATATATGTATATACCATGATTATAAGAAAAACAAAACATAGTTGCGCTACCGAGGCATGCTGGTTGCAAGTAACATTCTTATCAATATAATGAGCACATGGAAGTTGATACAGCGACGATGTTACGACTTGCTCTCATATAAGTACTCATTGCTCATAATATTGGTGGCGTTTACTTGTATATTTATTGGCATAGTTCATTTCGGAGAGGTTAGAGAATACATAACAATTATTTATTCTCTCCTCACCATCTCTCCTCCTCCTTTGTGTCATGCGTAATAATACATGTATTTATGTAGATTATATGTCAACAAAATTATAGAGTAATTTATTGCTTGTGTTATTTCGCACATACAGTTTGTATTGGAATTTTTAATCACTGTCTTACATACAGGTATGGTTAACATGGAGCAAGGAGAAATATGAGGCAGTGTTTCATTCCTTCAACGATAACATTCTGGAGAGATCTTTTCAAAAACAATTATGCCAGCATGTACCTATAGACGTAGTTTATACGTGGGTGAATGGTTCGGATCCGGTGTTTCTGGAAAGTCTTCAAAAGCACGTGTCTATTATGGATCTTGGTGTAACGGCCTCAAGATTCAGCGATAAGGATGAATTGCGCTATTCATTGCGTTCGCTGGAAATGTATGCACCCTGGGTGAGGCATGTCTACATCGTCACCAACGGCCAGATACCAAGTTGGCTCGATATGGATAATCCACGAGTCACTCTGGTCACTCACGAAGATATTTTTCTGAATAAAAGTGATTTACCAACTTTTTCTAGTCCCGCTATTGAAAGTCATATTCATAGGTGCTTGGAAACATGTGTATATATATGTGTGCACGCATTACCTTTTTTTAGCCAACAATAAGCACAGACATGTAGCAACATTTTTTTCCATTGTTCTAGAATACCTGGAATCTCTGACAAATTTTTGTATTTTAATGACGACGTCATGTTAGGTGCCGAGATATGGCCAGAAGACTTTCTGACTCAGGCCAATGGGCAAAAAGTATATCTGGCGTGGTGGGTGCCAGACTGTTCTGAACTTTGTCCTTGGTCATGGATTGGAGATGGGTCCTGTGATCATGCTTGCAATATAACATTGTGTGAATTTGATGGTACTTAAATAGCTTTTTTATAGCACTACTGTTATCATCCAAAAACGATGATGTATTGATAACAATCTCATACACAGGTGGAGACTGTCAAACAACCAATATTCCTGTTGACAGCGAGATGATGGTAGAGCCAGCTGATTACAAATATATGCAAGAATCTCATGAAGATAATAATAATAATAATAATAATAACAGACTGCTAATAGATATTTTAGCCAATAACAGTGGCACTTATTTGCCACAAAACAATTTGCTATCGTCCACACTTCAGACGTTACGTTTCTACAAACTCGATACGTTCAAATCAAACTACAGATTTCACAACAGAAGTGTACTTACGAAACCTGTGCAAAACGAGACATATGCAAGACTTGACGTTAAAGAGCATTATAAATCTACGTTAAATAATCTGGACTCCAAAGTTTTACATGACAATACCTCGGGCAAAACTCCGAATCACGTTGAACAGCTTAAACGCTATCACAATCTTTTAAATTTGGCACGATCCAACAATTCCGTCAAACACGGCAAATTGACGTATTCCAATCAGTGGAAACACAATGCGCGCGGACTCGACACTTACGCGGAATCTTTACTGTATGTTAACAAGATATATAACGTCGCGTACGGCCTCGGACGGAGAAGAGTGCCGGCGCATATGCCGCACCTGGTAGACAAATGGATTGTAAATAATATGCAACAGAAGTTCGAGCACGAATTTCGAAAAACATCTAGTCACAAAGTGAGAGATCCCGAGGACATGCAGTTTGCGTTTTCTTATTTCTACTTTTTGTCAAGTGAAAAACGAAAAGTACCGGTTGACGAGATATTCGACATGTTCGACACTGACAAATCACGGTAAGAAAAATCACAAAGAGTCCCCCATCGTCACGTACGATCGCCAAGATTGTGTGATTGGTTAAAAATAAAGGGAAAAATTTTTAGAACCTGGTCGGATAGAGAAATAAGAACGCTATTATCCCGATTGTACCCGTTGCCGCTCGATTACGATCTAGTCATGGAGTTCGAAAGTGCGATAACCAACTGTTCGCATCGCATGAATTTGCCAAAAATTATCGACGTTCCGCCTGGTGAAAGATATTTGGATTCTACTCTGGTAAATATATATATATATATATGAAACACAGATGATTTACATGTTTTATGACTGTGACACATTTAAAATAATGGCAAAATTGCACACAATTGCAGTTGATTATAACTCTTTGCAGCCAGTAGTTTCGAAAGAATTGATCGTGAACTGCGAATCGATTTCTCGAAGAATGCAGTCGAAATTCGGCGAAAGCAGTCGATACTCGCACGAAATAATAAAAGCTGGAAAAAATGAGATTTTCGAAATGTTGACCAGCAACGTTTCTCTGACGGTGCAGTTGCTTGATGAAATTCGCAAAGATCCCAAGTATGTATTTTACTTTATCGTTAAATATGCCGACAGTGTTGCAATATATCGTTACTCTTTCAGAAAATTCATTTGTTTGAACGACGACATGGATCCAAGTCGACGGTCCGAGAACGAAATCGTTCGCGCTTTGCTGGACGACTTTTATCGTTCGCTCTATCCGTTGCGAAGCACTTTCGAATTACCCGCCCAATATCGCAACCGTTTCTTCCACAGACACGAACTTTTCGAATGGAGAGCCCGCCGTGCGAAAGCCAGAAATTTGTTACTGTGTCTGCTGACGTTACTTCTCGTTCTCACGTTCTATCGCGTGTTTTGCCATTACATGCGCAGACTGTGCAGAATCCGAGAGTTACCCGCATTTTTTGTGTGAAAAAATAAATAATAAAATTTTTTGTACAAAGCGCAATGAAATTGTAATTTATATTAACAATTTATATAAGTTAACACAGCGCATTTCTACATAGATTTTCGTTAAAACTGTTTAAGATAGTTCTGTCACGTAGGACTACCACATATGCCAATGTTTTATACCTGTGTTCAACTCAATTTGTTTCATTAAAGTGGTCGGTAACTGATTGTTTTTTTTTTGTTTTAAAAAAATGAAGAATGGTTCAGACAATATTATATAAAAAATTGGAATTTATGTCAGAACTTTTGTCTCGTGATAGAACTACCTTAAATGAGGAGTGTCGCTGTGTATGAAGGTTTGAGAGAGAGCTAATTCTATGTTTTTAGAGAGCTAATTTTATTTATATACACACACTATATATATATATATAATTGTTTTTCTATGTTAATTATTATTTTAAAAAAACATCACGTTTTCGACGTCGTTGATTTGTGCATAGGTGGACAATTTGTGTGTCGAATATTTCGCGGTCCGACCATGCCTTCCTGAAGCTTTGCACACTCGAGCATCCACGTCGCCACTTTCGCGACTTCCTCGGCTGACAGACCAGAACATATACCTAGTTGTTTTTTTGTATCAATGAAGATTACAAATTTCGAGACGAGACAACGATTAATAAAATTTATGGTAAAAACGCGCGAAATTACCTGGCACGTTCAAGTAGCACATGGATTTCGTGTCTATCTCCACCTCGGAGATCCCGTTAGCGTCCTTCGTTCCACAGAATTTCTTATCGATCGCCGTGTTCTCCTCGGTCACAAAATTCGTACCGTTCGAATCGTCGATCTTTTGGCCGAACAACGATTCGTCTTTATTTTCGCAATTAACGGATTCCCTTTCGACCGAACTGTTCTCTATCAGTTCAGTCGACAGATCGACTATAAAAAAAGACGATTTTAATTTAGCGATCTTTACGACGGTTTAATTAAAAATTGATTTTGATTCGATCGATGTGTCTTATAACGATTTTAATTGAGTATTTTGAGCGCTGCGAGAGCACAACAAAAAACAACAAATGACACATAAAAAAAAAAAACGTGACTCGTTTAAACGTACTTTTTGAAGAACCAATCTCGTCTTTGAAATCCACGTCCAAATTGACGTTCGCGTCGGTATCTTGACTAGTTACAGAGCAAGTGCCGTCAGCGGAATTTTTCGTGCACGTTGTACATTCCGTTGTGTCATGATCGATCGTTACACTACTTTTCTCGCTGTCATTCGACCCGATCGATCCAAGTTCCACTAAATATCTGTTTTTTTTTTTGTTCGAAATCATCTTATGTACTTCTGTACAATCGTAATTATTAAGAAAAAAAAACTTGACATCGCTATACATATTGCTTACTCGTATATTTCCATGAACAAAGTGAACGGAATCATCGCCGATCCTCCGTCAGGCTCGTGTGTGAACAATTGACAAATCATGATCATCGTCTCTGTGAGATTAGCGCCGAGAAGTCCGACCGCAACCGAAAGAAATTTCTTGACTTGACAAGCGTGACGGAACTTTCCGATTGTTACAATCGCGTCGAATTGTTTGCGATCCAGAGAGAGGCAATCCCAACGATGCAGAATTGTTTCGATCGGCAAGGTTTTGTTGTAATCTTAAAAACAAGTTACATACACCCGTCAATTTAAAAATGAAAAAAAAAAGAAGAATACATACGTGCGTGTGTCATCTCATGATTGATTTCTGCGCGATGTTTTTTGTTGATCGTACTTCCAAATTGTCGGAGCAGCACTCGAAGAAAGCCCACCGTTAAAACTGAGACCGTCGGCGTCGGGTATTCGAGCCGCGATTTCACCGGCGGCTCCTCGCCGTCGGCCAACGCGCGGAAATACGAGCTCGACCACTTGAGCAGATCGTAAGGCTGCGTGCGAATCGCGGCCTTGCAGAACTGCTTCAGTATCATCGGCAGCCTGGCCGGCACCGCGATCATATCGTCCCGTCCGAAAAACGACGGTTGCCCGACGAACGACATTCTTGGTTCGTGATGAATAATGCTCTCGTGCGTGACGATATCGCGCTTATTCACTGTTGTTCTTTTCGCGGTGTTCTCGTCGTCCGGGAAACGTCGTTTCCCGGTGAAAACGCGCGAAATGTGCATTTCAAATAAAATCCCATCGTTCGCGACCGATCCACGTCTACGCGACGCGCGTTTTATCGTCGCGATTTAAATAACCACACAGTTTTTCGATTAATCGCGCGAGTATCACCGGCGATCTCGGACATTATTTGTTATCTCTCAGTCTTTCGTAATCGCGCGGGAAATGTGCAGACCATGTGTTCGACCATCTAAATTTTCAAATATTTGAGGTATGTTACAAAATCCTACCTTGGTTACCAAAAAACTATGGTACACGTGACGTGAAGTATAGCATTTCAGTAACCAAGGTAGGATTTTAAAACGTACCCTTGATTGGGTTCTGGCTGTTGTCGGTTTGCTCGCAACAGAGAGAAGCCTGAGAGCGCCCAAGAGTTTTTACGATCCATAGACATAGGAATAAGGAGACGGAGCATTAGAGCCGCGGGGGGTGAAGCCGCCAGAGGAGCGGGAAACACGGTCACGTGGTTTTTGCGGCCAAAGAGGTGATTGGTTGTCACTCAAGCAGAGTTTGCGCAGTGCAATATTTTATTTTGTTGTAGTAAGAGAGAGCTAAAGTTATAGTATATAACAGCAATTTCAATTAGCAGATATATAGTAAATAATAAAAAATATACAAGATATAC
>QVNW01003253.1:0-18450 GCA_014825475.1 Pseudomyrmex flavicornis
AGCGACGTCGAAAGAAATCGGAGTCAAAAGATGAGAAAGCGGTTTGCCCGATGACGCAGCTGAGAAAGATATCCTTTGTTAAAAGGATCGCGCGAGCTCTCGGTTCGGAGATATTGCGATAGTACACACGCGTACCGTTCCCGGCAATTTAACGGGCACGAGTAATACTACACGATGGCGGCTTTAAGCCGGAGTTAATAATTTAATACGTGCGCGTTATCTCGCTTGACTCGCGCGCAGTTTATAATACCGTATAACATATATACATATATATTATATATATAATACTACCGTATAATATATAGGGATATTAATATCCCTCGCCTCGCAACATCGCGCTCGGATTCTCCTCGCCGACGCGGTACGAAGGAATCGATGGCACGGCCTTATATTCGTTTTCCACCACCGGCCCTTTTCTCTCTCTCCTCTTCCGCAGGAGGGTTGTGTTCGCGAACACACCGAATTCGAGTGGCGATCGATGACTACTCGCTCCGTATCATCGAAACGCGCGCGAGACAGTTTCACATCGCGTTCAGTTTCGTTCTTCTTCGTAACTAGCCACGAAGATCAGCACTTGTACTTCCGTAACGGATCCCTCTTACCTCGTAGTCGTAATTGTAATATCATATCGCGTTGATTGATCAGAGTTTCCTGGGAAATTCCTACGGCGAAGCGTAATTCGCTCGCGCGTTGTGCAACCATCGTGTTTACACGTCGCTTATTTTCAGCGACACATATTTTTTTTATCGAAAAAAAACAGAGAGAGGGAGGGAGAGAGAGAGAGAGAGAGAGCGCATATAAAGCGCGATGATCTTTTGGAGAAATATTTATGACGAGTGTTGTCGCGATTTGGAAAAATATTGCATAAAACATATTTCAAGGAAACTGTTGAATAAAATAGGTTTTAAAACATAGAAAATGTTTTTGTCGGCCTGTTTGATAAAAAAAAAATGTGAAATTTAAACACATTGTGTTATGAAAGTGAAATATTCACGTTAAAGTCACATTATATTCGAGATTGTTACGCTTTGTCCTAGATACGAACGATTTTTTTTCTTCTTTTGTTACAATTAGATCGAGATTATATCGAAGATGCGATATCTTTTAATGCAGATACAATGTTTTTTATCTATTTTTCTTTTTTTAAGATTTTTGCACTTTTCCTGCCGCGTTTTCGTTCTTAAAAAAAAAAAACTCCAAACGCGAAAATGTCGCGTCCGGTCTAAGTTGCACATCGCGCGCGAAATTGATACGATCGTGCGCCGATCACGTGACAAAACGGAGTAAATATCCTTTCGCCGAGACACGAGAAAATAAGTGACTGATATATAAAAACATGAGTGAATTTGTGTGTGTGTGTGTGTGTGTATTATGTGTGAGAGATCGATATATAATATATAAATAATTTCTTATCAACCAATACGCCAGGATAAGATGCCGAGAAGCTTATATTCGAGCGCGACTATAAATTGTGTTCGAATTTAAACTGCGCAGGGATTTACGATCATCGGGAGCGACACGATCGATGGATTCCGGAACACGTTCTTTCGGATGGAATTCTATATCGCGCGGATGCACAAGTGAATTCGAGACGAATCCTTTAAGACTTAATGTATTCGCGACTCGCGAAATTTACGGACGGCAACATCTGTATATAATATCGCATCTATGTAATAGCTAGTCGGTAGCTCTTCGATTTTATTCTTTCCGATTTGAGAGAGACCAAGTGCTCCAGTTTTTCTCGATAACTAGATCTCTTTTCTCTGATGTGCGCGAGCGCGTGTTTCTGCCCGCTAGTGGAAAATTAAAGAGAACTCCGATAAACTCCGCGAAGCGGAGAGTTCGATTTCTCGATGCAACATAGCGGTGTAGTGAGCCACAGCGAATTGAATATGAAGCGCGACGATGAAAATGCGATAATTACCGCTAAGTACATAACACATTTTGCATTGAAACTCCGCTCGTCAAATAGCACCGGTTTCAATTTCCGCGCAATGCATTTTCGTGCTTACGTATAGCGTGAATTTACGATTGACACACACAAACTCGTTAGCAAAACTACGACACTGTCGATTTAGGACGTATATACATCTTCTCTATTTCTCTGTCTCTTTCTCTCTCTCTCTCTCTCTCTCCGGCGCATTGCCTGACTAATATCGATTGCTGTTTGCCACCGGGCCGTTTAATTACTGCGTTATTAAAACCGACGAGAGTGGATCAAGTAGCACGTAAATACATACATATGTACCTTTTTCTTAATCCGAAGCCTCGCGCAACAAGAGGGGAGAAACGCGAGGCGCAGCACGCGATATCTATTTTTACAAAACGAACGCGCGTGAGAACTCGCGCGGTGACATGCACTTTCTTCCTCGAGCACTGCGTCGCGTTCCATCTTGATAGCGTTTATATATTCGCGTTTGTATACTTGCGTCAGTCGGCATTTATATTCGGTTCGCGTACGAAGAAAGAGAGAGAGAGAGAGTGAGAGTAAAGGTATATATCGCGACAATTCGTACATTTGCCGTGCCACTCTCTTTCTCTCTCTCTCTCTCTCTCTCTCTCTCTCTCTCTCTGTGACGAGCGTATTGTGATATAAATCACGGGGGAGGCGTCTCGCGTCTTCGGCGAAAACGGAAGCGCGCGCTCACACACAGAAGGAAGTTGGTTTCACACGAGTGGATCGAGAAAGGCCCGCTTCTTCGCTGTTTACATTTCAAAGTTCCTCAATTTGGAATTGCACAAGGCGAGACGTAGACGTGTTTGCGAAATTTGTATAGATACAAAGTTTCTTCTGTCTTTTGTTTTGCGACAGTTCGGTAGAACAATTACCGGAAAAAAAAAAACAAACATCGGCAAACGTAGAGCGAAATGTTAGATATTGTTGCGCGCGTTAGAAATATCCGTCAGAAACAAAATATACGCGAAATATACAGTGTCCGCGCGAGCAACACATTGATTTAGAAGCTTTGATCGAAAAATTCGCGCGCAAAACTCTCGCATGCGAGAGCGTCACGGGAATATAAATCAATTTCGACTTTCAGATCGTCGCTCTGTACTTCGCGCTGTACTCGCGCATCGTAACTCGATATAACGAAATTTTCGTGACCGGAAAGTCGATTTGTGAAACGATAATTTCGAACGGAGGGAATAAGCGCGCGAGCGTGTCGAAAAGAGAGGCTTTGTCGGGGGGGAAGCTGGGATTTCAAAACGGCGGGTGGATTCGCATGGAGATTTTCCGGCGGCGGAATATACGCGCAATATTGCCGTATCGGCGGTGTTTTCGGAAACGTGTCACCGGAAATATGATGGTCGCGGCGCGCTATTTTTACGTCAACCCGAACGTTAATCGACGTCGACATTAAGCTTCCCCGACGGTTCAACGTTTCACATTTCGACGTTACTTCAGGCAACGTGTCAAAAGACACTCGGAGTTTGACACGCTAATTCGTTCTATTAAGCGCGAAGTGCGTGCTAACGGGATATTCGCGGTGAATTGTCGAAAACGATATCTCGTACGTGTTTAACGCAATAGATATATGAATATTGGCTAATCCCCGGTATTGTTGAAGCTAATTACAATATTGTGTGAGCGAGCGAGCGCGCGCGCGCGTATTCGCGAGACAACGCGACTTAAAACGGGAACAAAAGAGAGGAAAGAGACGATGTATGTGTAGGGTAAAGAAAAATAATTTCGAGGGGCGCACAAAAGTGTGCTGATAAAAAAAAAAAAAAAAAAAAAATGTGCGTGATATCACACGGGCGCTTTAAAGTGGAGAACGTGGTTGCGTGTTATATTATCGCGAAATAATGCGACTTTGATAGCATTTTGATTCACCAAAACGTGGTTTGCGTTACTTATAAGGAAGCGTTCGAGCAAAAAACATTGCGCGAACGTTTTTGGAAATTAATTTACGCGATAAAATGAAGAGCGCGACGATTGAACACACGCTGAAAAGAAAATTGAGAATTTTACAAAGTAATTTTAAGCAACTTGAGCAAATATATGTGTTAAAAACTACAGTTTGGATTACATATACGCGGTAAGCGTGTATAAGTGTGTATTGAAATGTGTTTCTCTTTTAAATATGATCCGGATGAGAGAATAAAGCAATTTTTAAAAAATATTCTTGTAAAAAGTCGGGGAACAGAAAAATCGAAAATCTCTCTGCGGAATTGCGAGGAATTTTCGTGCGCCGAATCTGCGCGGGGCTTTTTATGTAAGTATACCATAAGTAGAGCGTTGTATTTAATTATCTTAAGCCGATTAATTAACGAATTCAAAAATGCGCACGACTGACTGATCGTTAAGTATCGATCTTGAAACACTTGCTGGGATATCGGTTTTTTTTTCTCGATTCTATCGCGATGTGTCGTCGAGAAAAACGTGTTTGTGAATATACGTCGTCGTTAAAATGAAACAGCAAAATCGTTCGACGACCGCATCGTCGTCGCCGATGCTCGTCGTATCGAACACATGTGTTACACACATATTTAATAAAAACAAATATACGATACGTACTTTTCTCGAAGAAATGTCACATGTCACGTACGTTTTAGAGCCAGGCTCTAACATACGCAGATGTCTCGATAATTGAACCGTCTGAATTAATGAAAACGTTGGAAGGGCAATCTGTGTAAAGGGATATCAGAATACGCTACACGATGTCTATCGGTGTTCTGCAAATTCGAACGGAAACTTTATCGGAAGCGTGATAAAAGTTTTAAAAGAGAGAGAGCAAGCAAACTCCCACAGTGTAAATTATAAACAAGAAACACTCGGCTATGCGAGGGGGTCCCGTCCACCCTCCGGTGGGAAGGGTATAATAATCGAGAGCAACTCTTGTCGTTACTTTTCAACTGCTCGTTCTTTCTCAGCTTGTAAATGACATCGTTCACTTTTCGACTTTCATTTACTTCCCGATGTAATATTTCTAAGAAATTGTACTTTTCGCTTTTGCTTTCCGTGTGAACCTCGCGCAATCATTGAGCGCGACTGCAATATGTTCGTTGATTACAAAACTACGTGTTTACGTTCTAAATGAGAATCAGTCGGACGTAGAAGGACTGACATTGATAAACTGATTCAATGGAAATAATTGCAGAGAGAGAGAGAGAGAGAGAGAGAGAGAGAGGGAGAGAAAATATATTTTTTTGGAAACGAGAGAGATATACGATATAATATTTAAAAAAAAGACGCGTTTAAGGGAAAGAGACGAAAAGTTTGACAAGGTAATTGTAAACGATAATTTTTCCGTCCATCTAGAAACGCGCGCTGCTTTAACGAGGACGGCTGCAATGCGGACGATCACGTTCCGGCGAAATTGCACCGTTGTTCTCGACCGTATCCTTTTTATCGACTTCTCCGCCATCGGAGGATATCCCAGCAAAGTGTCGCACATCAAGATACGACAACAAGAACTACAATTGCCGCGTACAATGGCCCTTGCATCTTGGCGTCTTTGCTCCGAACGATATTTTACCTCAATAACAATTGTAAGATGTTTTGTCAGTCGGTCATTTTCTTGTAATTCACGCTCGATATGTAAATCATTTAAATTAGATGATTTGATAGCTTTTCTAATTTTGTTTTTAATATTATTAATAAATATAACATTTTTATACCTCCCGAACAAATCGTTCGATAAATATCGCAAGAGATACTCCGAGTTGTAAAAAATATAAATAACGATCGCAATATTCTTGATGGTATCTCAAAGTTATTTTCTCTTGTACTCGTACTGTGCACTCAACCGTATAAAAATTATTTTACGGTTAAGTTACTACGAGAAATTGTACGTTAAACATACCGAGTGCGCTCTTTGAAGTAGATTGTAAATCTCAACAACAATCCAATTTCAGTAACAATTTCATTATAAAATATCGAGCGAGACAAATATCTAAATATATATATTTTGCGATTCTTACACAATAATAATCTAAAACACATTAAATTATCCGTGCAAAATGACATAAAAAAAAAAAAAAAAAAAAAAAAAAAAATAAAACAGCGGCGAGTCTTTTAATCGTGATTACGTACTTTTCGTAATTACGCCTAATTATTCCGCGGCACACGCGACCAGAGTCACGGTGGACGCGTGTTCGCGTGACCGCTTTTGGACGGATAAAAATCGACAGTCGGCGGAAAGATGCGATCGAAGATGCAAGGGGTGTGTCGCGTGCGCGAATTATCCGATAGATTTTTTTATTAGGTTTAGGGCGCGCGCTGATTTAGTGCGCCGGGTACACGCGGAATCCCAGAGAGAGAGACCGGTGCCGGGCGAAACAAAAAAAAAATCACCGGTGGTTAGGTGCCACATGTACTGCACGTTCGCGCGTACCTGCGCACCGACGAATATATTGCGGACCATAGCCTAGCGATTAGGCGATTTCACAAGTGGATGTTATATATCTGTACCTGTACACGTAAGAAGTTAAAAAAAAAAAAAAACAAAAAACAAAAAAGAAGAAGAAGAGTAAAAATTGCGATACCGCGGGCCGCTGACGGCCGGCCGAGAATTTTTCTTGTCTCTTTCCATGAATGTACTTATCGTACTTGTACCAATGTCCCGACCATAGCAATTATACTTAATGTAATATCGATTAAGCACGAAGGAACAAACAAGTAAAAATATGGCGTCCGCATTCCGTTTATCGCTCGGAGGCAGCGATTTCCAGAGTCTCGTCGTCCTTATTTACCGGAAATAGGAAAACAAAACAAAAAAACGTATTTGTGTTTGAATCTCCTACGCGAAAAATCTCTCACAAATTTCTCGTTTGCAAGTGACTTCGCGTTCTCTCTTTCTCTCTGTTCGCAAAAAGTAATTTGCACAAATATTAAATTTATCGTAGCGCTTGCTCCGTTATTCGGCGCGAGCTTCGACGATCAAATTTCTTTTCCGCGAACATCCGGCTTCTTGCGCATCTATCTTTTTGAGTGGAAAAATATATCGTTCTTTGGAAGACGCTGCCTTTAAGGATGGCTTTTGAGAAACGCGCGAAAAAGGGAAACTATGTGTGTGTGTGTGTGTGTGTGTGTGTATCGCGCGACGATGCCCCGGAAAATTTTTCCGGGTATCGATTAAATGCGCGCAAACCCCCGTCCCTTGTGTGTCATTCTTCTCGTGTTTGCGTGTGATTCACTTTCCGGGAAGACGATTCGTGGACATATTGCTCTGCGTCGTGAGTTAAACGACAAATATGATTAACAGCGAGTGTGTGATGTAACAAAACGAATTACCGAAAGCCGTCGAACATTTTCGCGATCAATTGCGCGCAGACAAAAAGAAAAAACAAAATAGATCAGCCGGGAAATTGCGCGCGTTAAATAATAATTACAATTGATAGATTGTGATAGATATTGATCGCGACGTATGTATTTCCGTTCAATCTTTGACGTTCAACACGTAGTTTGTACGACATTATTGTTACACGTAATGATAATATTGTAAAAGAGCAATTTGCACGGAAGAGAAAATCAAAAGTAGCGAGATAAATATATCTATATAGTGGTAGATGAGTACGAAGAGAAAACAGAAGATAATTTCGTTAAAAGTTATAGAATTTGAATGAGAGGAAAAAAAAATGTTATACTAAACGTTTCTATTAATTAACTTAAGAAAGTTTTTAGCTGCTTGAAATTCAATATCCTCATGGTAATTTATTCATTATCGTCACTGAGAAAATTCTTAGATAAGTTAACGTTTCCTGCGCTCTTTCGCACGTATATATCCTGTATCTATTTTAGATATAAACTTTCTAGAGAACTTACCGGCGATGTCTTCTTTCTCTTTCTCTCTCTCTCTCTCTCTCTCTCTCTGGTATATATTCGGTCGAGATGTCCACGAATCGGAGACATCTGCGGAAAAACTTCGGTTGCGAAGACACCTCTCTCCTGTCGTTCGCCTCTTCTTGTTTTTTTAACGCCGAAATCGAGTTTGAAGCCTGTAATGAACGCATGCACTCATAGAGAATTGTTACGAAGAGGCGATTCTATGCGATATAGAAGTTTAAATTAAAAAAAAAAAAAAAAAAAAAAAAAAAAAAAATATAAAAATATACATATATATATATATTACTAAATATATATTTGAGGGAAACATGAAAAGTTCAATTTTTTCGGACACCAAGTGGAGAGCGTCCACGCGTGATTCCATTGACGACGTGAAATAATTCAACGTGTTAGTTTCTTACGATGTTTTTATCTCGTGTATTAGATATTTATATATATACATACGTATACACATAAAAAAAAAATATATATATATACATATATATACATCTCGTATATCCGCGACGTCGGCACTCACCGAATCGCCAAGAAAAACGAATCGGCAAGTTGCACACCAGTAAAAACACACGCGCACATCACACAATAAATACACATTTACACACAAACAAGCTACAAGTCCTCCTCCCCGTGTAGCATGTAATAACATGAAGTATTTATCTATGAATGAATTTTTGTCATTTTACTAAAGAAACGTATTTGCCGTATATAATTATTAACATAAAAAAAAAGAAACAAAAACAATCAACTTATTAATTGTAACGTCGCATGTACATCCATCTCCCGCGCTTGATGTTTTATTTCACGAGATATCAGACTTTTTCAGATTATCACGATCCAGTAAAAAAAAAAAAAAAAAAAAAAAAAAAAAAAACAATAAAGAATTTTGCCTAACATTCTTGAGAGAGCGTTTGTGTGTCACAAAAATTACCAATTGTGAACATCCCTGCGACCTCCTAAACGCTTAACCGGTCGTATAAAAATAAACGGCTCGTTGAGCCGAGCTCATCGACCGGAAGCCTGTCAATCGGCTATTATTTTTAATGTTTAAACGCTTTTGAGCATTAAAATTTTAAATTGAATTTCACATTTTGTACGTGAAATGAAACCTACTAAAAAACTTTGACAATGTAAAAAAGAAGAATAAGATTTAATTGAAAATTTTGCACAAACAAATTTGAAAATATGATTGATAACAAGTGTATTAGTTTAAATCAAATAATAATGAGATCTCGCGTTGCATGCGTCAAACTTTATTATCCCGTAATTGTTGATTGTGTGATTATTAGTTTAGTGATACGACGTGTCACATTAACCAAACGAAGCAATTGTAACAAGACTAGCAGGTTATGACGGTGACACAAGCGGACGAATAACGTAAATCAACATGATCAGTGTAATTAAAATTGATCCTCGTGCCGCAATTAGTGACTTCACACAAAATTACGCGTATAATAAAATGACGCGTGTTATGTAATGATTGCATTTTTCAAAGTTAAAGAAGAAGACAACGTTTAATTTGTTTTTTTACAAGATAAAATCGCAAGAGAAAGTTTTGCGAAACTGCGAGAACGCAGAAATGGCAGCAACAAGAGGCTCGAAATGAGCCAAAGTAAACAAGAGAGCTAGAAGGAGTCAAAACTCCATCGGATGTTCTACTATCGAGTAATTATCTCCTTCATTATGTGCTTAATATGTAATATATTCAGAAACTTACGAGTAAAGGGTGAAGATACACACGCAGGCGAGAAAATTTGTTGATTAAACGCGCGCGAAATCACTTCTCGCCGGGCGGGAAAGAAGGCGACGTGAACGCAGTCGCGAATCAACTAGAACATGTTACCGACAGCCGGTGGCACTTGAACATGTTACCGACAGATGGCGGCACTCGACATTGCAATGGCGGCCAATTGCATTAAATACGTAAACGCACGCATTATTGCGCGTGTGTGTGTGCGCGCGCAATGATTTATAAATAAAAATATACGGAGATAGGTGGTTGTAATCGAGTGCACGCAAACACGCTTGTCATTACCTGGTAACGGTAAGTTGTGAGACGCTCGCGCGAGAGCGGGCGGACAATTTTGACGCGACTCAGCTGATTTGATTCGCGCGTTAATGTAACCTGTTTGAAACATTTGCTTCCAGATGTTTTGTACAAAATACGGGAGGAGACATTGTACCTCGTCGTTGTTCGATGTGCTCTCGAAAGTGGTCTGTTCTCGTCGCGTCGATCGGAGCACCAGTTCCTATAAAGTTATCGAGACCAATGGCGACTTGGACGGTAAGTACAACCTCCTCTGAGCTATTTCATCATCATCGATGAACAAATTGACAGTTTGCGAGCTCGCAGATCTCGTTTCGGATTCCTTTTTTCGAAGTCTCAATGCGTAATAAAAATCATTTATGTCATAAGTTCGTTAAGTTAACTCGGATGTTTTGATTGTTTAGATTTGTGGTTAGGAAGCGATTGCTCAAACAGTTATCATATGTTGTGGATATATTCTCACGAAATTAGATATATCAACTATAAAAAAAAAGGATTAAATAATTTTAATTTTTGCTAAAAACTAGTTATTCTAATAAAAGTCGTTTACTTATTGCAAATTAAATAATATGAATAATCTTTGAATTAAGTATTAGATTGTATATGTAATAGATTATTTAATTTCACATTTGTTATCAATACAAAAGCAGATATTGACAACAGTGTTTTGAACAACTCCAACTGGGAGCTGTTAACACCGAGAGGTTTTCGATTTTATCTTCCTGGGAGAGTAGGACTCGCTTGGTTGGACGCTGCAACCACTGCCCAAGTGAAGACTCAGTTTGTCGAGCTCGCTGGCGAACAGGAATTCATAGATGCTCTAAACAACAAAACTCAATACCAGAAGGATACGGGATACTGGAACGAACTGAGGCCAATGATGAACTGCGTGATACAGGAGTGTCCGATTCTTCTGCGAAAAAGCATAAAAGAACTGTTCCCGGGATGCTTGGACGTAGCTTCCTCAAATCTCACTATTATAACTCTCAATCAGAAAGCAAATCTCAAGGTAATGAGATGGCACAAAGAGGTGGAGACTGAGAAACTTGCCAAATGTGTGAGTTACACGTGTTCTATGTTTGAATTGATGTTATAGCGTTTGCGCAGAACCAAGAAGATGATAATTGCTAGGTGAGCAGAGATATATATATATACTGTTAATCCGTTAGTTTGTTCTAGCAGCTTCAGAGATATGCTCAAAGCTCAAAATGATCGGTTACTGGGCGGATTTCATCAACCCCTTCAGCGGACAGCCCTACATGAGTCCGCGTAAGGATAATCTATACGAAACGGACGAAAGATTTCGCTGCGTAGGATTTAAAATAGAACAAAGAAAAAATTGCAGAATCATCGCCTCGGATAATAATCTAAACAATTTTATTGGTACGTAAACGACTGTGTGCACACTATATAATAATAATAGAGAATGATAAGATAACAATCGGTCGCGATAATCGAGGTTTACAATGGATACATCTTGAGCTTTTTTTAGAACAGTTTTCTGTTCTGCACCGCGGGCGCATTTCCGGATGATTTTCTCACATTGGTCCGATTTTCTCTACGTTTTCAGGAAGCCTTTATACGACGGCGCCGGCCAACACTGAGTTTTTAAAACAATTAATACACATTGATAACGAGGACTAATAAACATTATACGTATGTAAATAACATAAACAAAAAGTGTTCAGTTCACTTACAGAATAGGTCTATCTTTAATTGTAAAATTATTCATGCGTATATATATATATATGTATAAAAGTATAAACAATTGAGAGATATAGATATAGTAAATCAAACTCGCCAAACACAAGTGAATATCTCTCTGATTGTGTGCCGTTTGCCACAAGTAGACTTTATCTTTTCTATATATCTGTAAATGATGATCCACGTTTGTCTTTAATAAAAACGATTGTTTTACGTTGTGTAATCGAACGGAATGTAACTTTCAGAGAACTTTCTGGCGTTCGGAGGAAGTTCGGAAACTTGATCTTTTAATAGTCTCTCATGCATAAAACTATTTTTTATTCCTGTTACAATTATGTACATATAAATTCACAAAACTGCCCATATAAAACTGCTACTGTCTATTACTTGTCGTTGTTTTTTTTTTTTTTTTTTAAGCTAACAAGACGTGTCGTGTGAAATATATTCGCCAAGTTTCGTTGCAACTCTCACAACGAATCGGCGCGAACCATCTGTGCCGTCTATTTCCTATCGTATACATATCGTCGTGTTGAGATCGACTTAGATCGCAATCACATTTAGTATTTAGTGTCATAGTACACTGCAATACAGACTGCAATAGTGATTCGCTATCGACATCACAATTCACGAAAAAAATCTAAGAATCAACTCTACAAAATAGTCAATAAACTGTGCGATTTACAAGTGCAAACATAAAAGAATAAAACAAAGAAATAATTATACCAGGCACTCCTTCCAAGAGTTTCGCAAAATCCGTTTGTTGAAACTCCAACACAAACGTGAACTTCACATAAAAACTGTGTAACATTTTCTTATGTTTATCTAACAACTTTGTTTTTCAACGCGCGAATATGTAAAATATCTGTTGATTAAAACAAGTACAATCGCTTCATTAGTAGAACGATTAAATTGTCAGTAATTCGTGCATCAAGTATACACATTAATCAAATGACTTATAAAATCATAGGTAACTTGGTACCACCGGCGGATGCAGATATATCGGCTATTAAGCCTTAATTATTTACTAACACGTAATATTTACCACTTTACCTAACAATTAATGCTACACGTGTATAATATATTCACGTTTTTTCTCGAGGTATTTAAAAAACGCAATTTTCATGCGTTTCAATCTTGCATAAATCAAAATTCCCAAGAAAACCAACAAAACTAGAAGCTATAAAACTTTGTTTAACTAAAAACACCTTAACGAGGATTTATATTTCTAATGTTTGACATATTTGCGAACAATTTTTATCGCAATAACGTCTTTTTATTTTCTACAATTTAATGTAAAAAGAAAAATGACTATTTTGCTGTAAAAAATAAAAACCTAGTTTAATATTTGGCAAAGTAAAACAAAAATTAAGTGCGTGATATAAAATTGCAAGATTGCAACGGAAAGAAGAGGTTTCAATCGACCTCCAATTTTCGGAACGAACCGCATATTCCGCCGAACTCCTCCTCGTTGCCAGCCGCGTGGCAATCTTTCGGCGAGATCTCGATGTACATGTCGTCGAGAGCCAAGAGTTCATCTCTCTTCTGCTTCAGTTCTTTCTTGAACTCGGCTGCAAAATAAATATGTATAAGCACATTGCAAACAATACAATAACGAATAACACTGTAGGCAACGCTTCATAAAAAGAAGCACGATTGATAAAAAGTGTCAATATTAAAAATGAGATTTTATGACGTTTTCATAAAAACCTGAATAACGCGAGATGATAATTTGTTTTTTTCCTTTTTCAGTTTATTCTTTTTCTTCAACTAACATTTAAATTTTATTCCTTTCAGATGTGCTTTTGTTCGATTTATTTTTGGAATATATTCATTCACGCGCGCGTCGTCATACTCGTCATTCAAGACGTAAAAACACGGTGCAATATGATAAATCGTCGAAAATGTTCATACTTATCATTTCGGACAACGGTACCACTCCCCCGTATTCCTTCGGCAGTATCTCCGTGCCCAGTGACTCCTTCAGCTCGTCCATGCTCGTGTGTATCTGCGCGAAGATTCATGAAGCGTGACTCGTCGATCGTGCTAATTATTATTACCGAACTACCCGATAATTCACGTATATTAATTTACCATAATGCGGGATTTGAGTTTGTCATTGAGCAGCGAAATGGCGAATTCGAGAATCTTTCCCGCGCTGGCGGGAATGTTGATGAAGTGCGTCTCCTTGTGACGCATCGGCGTGCTGTTCTGTATGCATCTCAGTATATTGCGAATATCCGTGAAGGACCACGCGCTGAAGTGGCTCATGGTAAGTCCCGATTCGTCGTTGACGTACGTGTAACCGTGGATCTGATTCTGCTCGTCGTCCAACAGAGCTTCCGCCACCATGCTGTGCACTCGCGCCATGTGTACCGACGAGAATTTGGAGGGATCGAAACGTCCTTAAAAACAAAATCAGACAAACACATTTGTAGAATGATTTTAGTTTTTTTTTTTTTTTTACTTCGAAGACTTTGTATATACGTCCTCGCAATCGTTACCTGCGCAGGACATTAACACTTTACGGCCATGTCTATCCCGTTTCGGCAGAGGCACCAGATAGCCGTTGTCGATGATAGCCTCGAGTTCAGGATCGTCGATGTCAAGCTTCTGAAACCACTCGGGATAGAGCTGTCTGATGGTGAGATAACGTTCCAGCATCTCCTGCGCCATCGGCAGACTGAATTTCTTCGTTCGGAGGAACCTCAACAGGAACAACGAGTCGGTCCTGCATTTCTTAATCGTGGGATGCTTCTCGAGCCAGTGGCGGAACTGCTCCAACGCCTGTTCCCGCATGCTGTCGTCTTCGCGGAGCTCCAGTCTGGCCGTCTGCAGCGTGTCTGCGTCCAACGTGGTCTTGTACTCGTCATGTTGCTGCTGTCCCTCGATCACCATTGTCTGAAAGTAATTCGAGCTTGACATTCTATCCTAATGTGGGAACGGCGTTCGAATTTTGACATCATCAACCGGACGTTCCGTACGTCTTTTGAAAAATAATGTGCGTTTACGTGCGTCGAAAAGGCATTACGTAAATGAGACAAATCTCTCAATCAAATTCGAATGTCATTGGCCAAGTCCATTAGGAAAAACATATGTTATAGTGAAAACATGAGAAAATTAAATCGTTAATCAACTTATTCTTGGTCTGGAGGCCGTTAAATTAATGTTTAAAGAGAAAACATCGAGTATAGAGAATTATGAAACAGAGATATTAAAGCGCTTGGAATTCTATCAATGTAATAAACAGACACGTAATGGTAATTAAACTTTCGCGAAACGTTGAATTTATTTAATAACTTTTTGATGCACATTTCCATTCGCATTGCTCGGAGCGCATAATATAATTAAAAGAATGTTTCCACGTTCAGCGTTAAAAAAAGTTGATTAAAGTAATAATATTAAAAGTAATTTAATATTAACTTTAAAATTAATAGAAGTCTAGAAAAAGCGTTCCATGTTGGAAGATTAATAAGATATTTTGGCTACATCAAAAAGTTATTTTACAAATTGTTATTCTATATCTATGAGCTTTAATTTAACTAGAACTTTGTAATCACGCGCGTATGCGAGCCACGACAACCTGAAACAACTTGTGGAACGAAAGTGAGACATCGGGAGGAAGTATATACGAAGAGGCTTTACCACTGCGCAACGAGAACACACACATTTCTCGAGACGCGCTATATACACCAGGCACGGACTCAACTTTCTATCCTATCGAAATACTCGAAGCACAATACCATAAGTGGCGTAAGTAAATGACGATATTATGTTTGTATTTCAAGTATATCCAACAAGAGAGAGAAACGAAATTTCGCAATTTTCAAAAGATGATGAATGTTCTCATTTTATACTTTTTTTTATGTTATAAGTAAGAAAATTACGTGTATTTTCTTTTTTATATAAGATAATTATGAGTTTGCACGTTAATTTCTATTTTAAATATTACAGTTTGCAATTTTGTTTTCTATTAAGATTTATGGTTTTAAAAGTCTCGCCCGCCGACGGACGAAACATCATGAAGCTGTAGATATCGCGCGAACTCTGCGCGGACAAGTGCGTCGATCCACTTTTATCATTCGCGCTCGATAGACACTTTTATAAAGATATAACGAAGATAATTTTATTCTCGAGGAAAAAGTTTTAAACAGCGCTTCCTGAAAACAAGCCTCAATTTAATGAGTCGATTAATCGATCAGTGTTATAGTTCCGGTTTCTTGCTCTCGGGCTTTCCGATCTCGCGCTTTCTCCTTTTATACGTTCTCTCTTCGCGTATTTTCAATCCCGATCCCGTCTGAATCCGTAAATAGAAATCTTTCTCTCTTCTTACTAAAAAAAATATATTTCTTACCGAATATAATAAACATATTTTTTTAATTTAGAGCTATTTCTTTGTGATATCTGAAAATCTAATTACTTGCAATTCATATATAGGGAAATTCTAAAGTATCACGTTTGCTTAAAAATTATTTACTTAATACTTACTTTATTTCGGCTTGTTTTCTGTTTTTTTATTTACACTTCTTAAGAAATCTTTTCAATCGTTGCTCGGTCAAATCGAACTCATCCAAATATCGATCGGGAATCTTTTTCGGATGATGTCACACTGTCCGATGTCACTTGATCTATGTTGACGCACAAGAAGGATTTTAAACAGAATGTCGGAAACTAACACGCGAACACCAGATTCAAAATGAGAAAAAGAGAAAAAAAGAAAAAGAGAGAAAGAAAGAGAGAGAGAGAGAGAGAGATGTGGACTGTCGGACGATGCACATCGAAGTAACCCGGTTGCTTGCCGGCTGGTCAATTTAAGGAGGGATCGTCGAATGGCGGTGCTAACTCTCGAGCGAAGTCTCGCAGGACCTTCACCTACATCCCGTTGACGTTCTTCGTCTTTCGCTCACGCGACCGCATAAGTACAACATCGCGCATAACGCAAGTAATTTGAACATTAAACAGCTTAATTATAATGCGGCAGAAATGAAGAGTCGAATTAGCATCGAGAAACGATCTCAATGAAAGACTTCACATCTGCACTTTGTTCGTTTTCTATTTACTTTATTAATAAGGATATTTTTTAATAAAAATACTTTATCAATAAGAATATTTCTTGCAAATATAATGAACGCTTTTTTTATTTAGTTATTAGCGCAGACAAGTAATCAACTATAGACGGCTCGAAAGAAATCGGAATCGATGTTAGATATTTATGATTATTTTTTTCTTCAGTCAAACCAAAAAAAGTAAAACCAAAACTGCGATCCAGCCTAATTCGTGTTTTGCTTTCTTTCTTGATATAAAAAAAAAATAAAAAAAAAAAAGAAAACGCCGTACAAGCGCGTCGTCCTCGAAAACGCCTCCGTCGCGACGCCGCTTCGCGAGATTCACTTTCTTCTCTCGTATGATCTTCCATTTTGCTTTCACCGCTCTTTCGAATGAGGATCATCGAGCGCTCTGATGAGTATCACGGTCATTTTTCGTTTCTCAGCGTCATACGTCGTGTTGCTATTTGCTCGAGAACGCGATCTTACAATATTAAAAATTTATACTTAAAAATTTATCAGTCAATGTTATATTTGTCAGATTGTTTTTTTTTTTTTTTTAATTATTATTGAATACTGTAATCTATACAGAAGATGTTTCGTCATTACCGAGGCCAACGTTTGCCGACAAAAATTTCTGAGATCATTTTGGAACAAAAATTCCAATACATAATAAAAGATTTTGAATTATAATCGTTTAAAGATGGCGAATCGAGTGGCGGAAAAACCACACGCGCAATTGTAAAGGCGCAGATATGTGTTGTGTGTGTGTGTGTGCATAATTTTTGTATCAACTTGCACATTATATTTGCAAATGCTACTTCTAAAGCATGATTTCAATACTGGTCCTTGCAATTAAAATGTTATCGGAAAAAAGAATATAAAATACGCGAAATGCAAGAAGCTATTATTCATTAATCTCTCCACTTAGACAATGTTTATTATAGACGTTCACATAACTTCATGACGTCTAATGAAAATTAGTATAGAATTATCTTTTTTTCCCCTACATTTAAACGTTTATGATTAAAAATGTATGATATGCAGCCTCTCATTTTTAATATTGTCATCTCGTAATACTTAATCTCAGAAATCTTCCGATGCTGAAAAACCACACCTTCCGTTTATCTGTCAGACCGGTTGTTTAGTTTTTTAAATTATTGTCTTTCATTATTCTCTCGAGATTCAGTCAAACACACACTCTGCATATCTGTCGGACTGGTTTTCTTTTTTCTTTTTTAAAAAAATTAATAACTACATTAAGTTAATAAATCTCAAGATAAACATCTTTTATTCTTTTAAGGTTCCATAAACTCGTTTGAGTTTTGAGACAAATGCGAGATAACGCAAAACAACTTATTGCTATTCAGTTTGGTTTCTTTTTAATGTCTTTGCAAATGTGTGAAAAGATATTATTCTCGGCATGTAAAACCGCAGAAACGTGTCACTTAATACCCATAGACTTTAAAAACCCAAGTTGTTTAGCACGTACAAAGAGTGCTTCGAGAGTACTTTTCAAAGAGCGACTTATCGCGCGCGCGCGCGCTTTAACAAAATGCCAAATAACAGCTATCTTTTGGTCGTCCAATGACGTGACGAATTTTTTTCACATCGAAGAATCTGATTTAGAGGCGCGATAAAAGTAGAGAGATTGTTTGCGTACTTATGAATTCTTTTTATATATAAAAGTAAGTTTTTTTTCGCTCGAACTATTCATGTCCAAAAATTCAGTTAATGAAAACCCGTTCATCTTTCTGTTTTTCTTATTAAGTAGGAACTGATATTATACAATTCAAAAAAATAAACGTGCGATCATAAAAGGATTTTTACAGTTATAATCTGTTTTTTTTTTTTTTTTTTTTTTTTTTTTT
>QVNW01003254.1:0-23067 GCA_014825475.1 Pseudomyrmex flavicornis
GAGTAGAAGGTTGTTCGTTTAAAATTTGGCAGTTTTTCGTCATCGTTTACAGCTCGCAAAAGTTTATTTAACGATGGCAATTCTTTATTAAAATAAAATTCGTGAATTTTTCTTCGAATAGCTGTTTTGTCACATTCGTCAACTTTTTCCTTAAAAGTTAGGCGATGTTTCGTTTTATTTGGAGATGTAACTGTACGTGAACGCTTGTATTCCGCCAATATTTTTTTTACACTACGAGTACCAATACCTCTCTTTTCTGACAATTGATGAATAAGATCTTTATATGAAATTGTTGGATTATCTCTTATTAAATCTTTGTATAAATTAATAATCGAGAGTTTCTGATTGCTGTGGATCATCTAAAAATACAAATGAAAAAGATGAAAGTAACAAACTTTGTTTATATACATAGGCCCGTTATTACTGGCAGTACTGAAAAATCTATAAGATACGTAACATGAATCTATAAATTTTTGTTAATAATTATAAAAATAGTCTTAATTACAAAATTAAAAATAGACCAATAGACTGAGTACCACAGGTGGAGGTAGCAAGCAAATAAAATGCAGTTTTTTTAGTTAAAAGTTTAAACGTTTCGATCGTTTATTAATTTTTTGATCATTATCAGCAACATAACTGTATAATAAAAAAGATAACAGTATTTATTCAAGCAATCAAATCACATATTCAAAAAAACTCAAGGAGACAGTACGCACTTTATCAACAGTTAGATTTCAACTCGTTGCCACATGTCAACAACAAAGAGAAACAAAGTGACAAAAACAGCAACATTTACTTGACAAGGCTGTTCTTGTATAGATGGAATTCTTAAAACAATAATCAGCAAGACATAAGATATGAGAGTCAATTAAAATTAGAAAGGTAATAAGAGATTTGCTAATAAATGTAATTATAATCAAAAGTAGAAAATTAAAGTAAAAAAAGTCACAACTTTGTAAAAATTTGTCTAATATGTTTAAAACATTAAATAGTAAATAATACAACAATAGTAAAGTTGTCAAAATGATCTGACTTACTGGAAATTGAAAAATTGCAAATTTGGCTTCTCATTTCAAGTGACACATGACCACCAGTCATAAACAAGTTAAACTGTCACACGCAACGTGTAGAATACAAATACAGTAAAAATCGAAACGTTCAAACTTTTATTAACTAAAAAACTGCATTTTATTTGCTTGCTACCTCCACTTGTCGTACTCAGTTTGTTGGTCTATTTTTAATTTTAATTTTATAAATTTTTAGTACTGCCAGTAATAACGAAACAGGGCCATAATTTTAAGTACTTTTTTTGTATCAAAAAAATATTTACTCGTTATTATAATCAAATCAACTTATTAAATTTCTACATATTTTTTTTTCACAGTAAACTCATACCAAAAAACATTCTAAACTTGAAAACTATAATTTCTTAAATTTCTTAATTTTACTTAAATATATTTAACCTCTAATGCTACAAACTAAATTAATTTTTATTCATCGTTTACCTGGCCTCGTTTGTTTTTCTTCACAGGAGATGATAATGGCGTTTCGAATTTTGATTCTTCTTTCATCATATAAGATTTTCTGACTACTTCACTTTTTGAAAAACTTCTAGTACTTATTTAGGCGATTTTTGGCGATCGTTTGGTACATATACCAAAGGGTAAGTTCCACTTGCCGTTCGCAACGCTCATGGAATCATTTCTCCTTGTTTTTTATTGAAAGTTAAACAAAGATAGGTAACGCTCACGAGCGTTGCAAACGTCAAGTGGAACTTACTCAAAGGCGCAATAAGGCCTGTTCTACAGTCGTAAGCTGTAAGTCTAAGAAATTGACCAATCACAAACAAATTACAGAAGAATAATCGATTGTGATTGGTCAATTTCTTACAACTTACAGCTTGCGACTGTATTGTAGAACAGGCCAGACGACGCCTGGTAAGACATAAGAGAATTAACCAATCAAAGCTTTCTAGAACAAAAGGTAAAGATGAAAACGAAAAGCTGGATTGGTTGATTTTCTTATGTCTTATGTTGAGAGCAGTATTGACACCTAGCTAGAGTACTAGAGTAAACTAAAACAAGAATATTTAAATATGTCAAATATTTAAAATTAAAGAATTACAGAATAAATGTTTGAATTACACTCTAATTCTAAAAACTTTATGTAACGCATATATATATATATATATATATGTATATATACAATTAGATGATACAAATTTCAAATAGAATTCATATATGTATATAATTCATATACTTTATAATTTATACAAAATAATATTTAATAATAATAATATAATAATATTTGTCTTCTCTTTTGTATGTACTATTTATCTTACATAATATCATTATGTACTTATTTTACATAATATTATTGCATAATTACATACTCATTTTCTTCTGAATTACCAGCAACATTAGATTCACACAGAAAACCTTTCTCCTGTAGCGACATCGGAATGTAATTAGAATTACTTGCGAGAGAAGCTTCCTGTGTACAGTCTTCATTAGTTTGTAAACTTGTCACAAGTGTGGAAATCTCTCTATTACAACATTTTTTCGGATTCCTATTTCTAAGAAAAACATACAAAATTGAATTATTTTAATGTTGCAATTATTTTCTATTGCTCCAAGAAACACACACACACACATCTACACATTTAAATTTCTAGATGCACATACCTATCCTCCATTGTACGCTCTAGTTTACGTTTATTATGTCGTGGTGGTAGCGGTGGAGGTTCTATTTGCAAATTATTATTGCAATGAATTGCATCTATATTCTCGTACTCAGAAACACATGTTCTTGATTTAGAAGAATATGTGTTGTCTAGGATTTCCTCGTAAACTCCGGAAGAAATAGAGATATTTGATTCCTCGTGGCTATTGAAAAAGATGTGTGTATTACTACAATTTTTCTATAAAACATATAAATACAAAAAAAATATTTTCTATGATCATGGTAAGTGTATTTCTAAATTATCTCATTGTTAATAAAATAAACAATACATACCAACTGTTGGCCTCTATGTTAAGACTCTGAAGTGGTACGTTACTTCTTAACTGTGATGAAGGATTACTGACTTTATGTTGAGTCGAAACCTCACGATGATTCTCATCGTTAAAATCCAAGGACTTCAGCTTGCACTTTGGACCGCGACCTTGTGTTATCAAATCTAATAACAATTTATCAGCATCAAGACAGAACAAGTAGAGTTCTCCGATGCCGCAGCAAAATTCCTTGGTAGTGTGTATTACACAAATACGTTTCACATCCTCAGGACGGCCTGCCGTTATCAAGTGAAACTGACTGAACTCTTTCCACTCGAAAGCTGCAGTTGTTTCACCGGTGTAAACATTTTTAACACAAAGTCCTCTTTCATTGACAATCAGGTCTCCGTACAAACCTGCCAGAGAACAGTAAAATGTTGTGAAATTGATCGAAATTTTCTCATTGATAGATAAGCCAAAATAAACGTATGTGTGTGTTTACTAACCGGTCAAACCTGCTGTCTTCGAATGTGCATTATCAACTATAGACACATTGTAACACTTTTCTGCGCAATGATGCCGTCTGGATCTTAACAAATGTCTGATATTCGCCATCCATCGCTGCGTCTCGGTTTCCGAGGTGGCCGACAACGACAGCAAGGGTTTTCCATCGGTCGCCGGTGATACGCAGAACGCGAATTGTTTCGTTTTCGAGTGAATTCGATGAACGACGGCGTTCGAGGGTATGATTAAGAAATTGCTTCGCTCGAGAGCGCTGCGACCGAACGTGGTGTCGAATTGTATCTGCACAACGGAGTCGGATCCCAGTCTCTTCACGGTACACCAGTATCGTTTCCAAACTTTCGACAACACCAAAATCTTCTTTCTCACTTTTCCGCTCTTAATGTGTTTGTTGCTCGTGAATTTGACGTCTAAAAATCCACAAATCTCCGCGTCAGGCGTGGCCATTTCCTGCAAATTAAACGATACACTATTTACTCTCTGCTATTTATTTTATTCCGAATGTGTGTCGAGTATATTGTCGCCGATCTGTCACAACTGCCTGCGTGCGACGCGTACGACACGCACGCTGCGCGGATGATATAACCTCCTCACGTTTCTTGTAACAAAAACACATATCGTAAAGAGAAAATACTGTAGATTATTCAAAATAATAGTTCGATAAAAACTGTTAGATAGGCGACACGTTTTTTTTATTGCGCTTTTAGGCTTTTACATACGGAAAAATGCGCAATGTTATTTCTAATTTATTGTACACAGAAATCAGATGTTTAATTCGCAATGTAAACACTGTTAAGTGCCAAAGGTTTGTTAAAAAAAAGTATTTAATTTGATCGAATTTTCGAATAAATTAATAAAAAGTTTTTGTATGAAATACGTATTCTCTGTGTACGCACACACAGAGGAAAAAAGTGAAACTTATGTTATTGTTTTACAGAAGATGGATATACTCGTCAAACAGGTGTTGCGCCAAAGTGACGACTGAACTAGAATACAACGTGCCAGTTGAAAATATTCGTAATTTCAGTATAGTCGCACATGTGGATCACGGCAAGAGTACACTGGCGGACAGGCTTCTGGAATTGACAGGCGCTATAAAAGCAAATTCGGGTAAGCAAGTCCTGGATAATTTACAGGTGGAAAGAGAGCGTGGAATTACTGTGAAGGCGCAAACAGCCTCCTTGTTTCACACCTATCAGGGAGGGAAGTACCTCCTGAATCTCATAGATACACCAGGTCATGTGGACTTCTCCGCGGAGGTCCAGCGATCCTTGGCTCCGTGTCAAGGAGTCATACTGCTGGTCGACGCGAACGACGGCGTCCAGGCGCAAACGGTGGCTAATTATTATCTAGCACGGCAAAAGGATCTCGTGATAATACCGGTAATCAACAAGGTGGATCTGAAGAACGCGAATCCTGAGAAAGTAAAAACTCAGTTGCAAACTTTACTGGAGGCAGAGGACGTAGACGTTATCAAAATATCCGCCAAGTTGGGTACCGGAATTGAAAACGTTCTCGATGCTGTGGTAGAGAAAATTCCACCGCCCACGGTATTCAGGGACAAGCCCTTCAGAGCGCTCATATTCGACAGCTGGTACGACAAACACCAAGGTGCGATTTCCTTGATTTACGTGAAAGACGGAACGTTGTCGGTCGGCAAACAAATTGCTTCGGCATACATGAAAAAATCGTACGAGGTTCGTAATATCTTCCTCCTTAGACCTCATGCGGAGAACGTGAAGACAATGTGAGTGAATCAAACTTTTAGACTTCTGTTTTTTAGTTTTTTTTTAAATATTATACATGCAACTTCAAATGTCTAGATTTGCCGGCCAAGTAGGTGCCATTTCGTGTAACATGAAGTCCAAGGAGGCTCACATTGGCGATACTTTGCATCTGCGGAACGCGCCTGTCGATCTCTTAGAAGGATTCAAACCACCAAAGCCGATGGTGTTCGCAGGCGTGTATCCGATAGATCAGTCCGAATTACCTTCTTTGCAAGCTGCCATTGATAGGCTTACGTTAAATGATAGTGCTGTCACCGTCACTCTGGAATCAAGGTACGAACTTTATACATTTTAAATGTTTATATTGACACATACTGCAGTGTCTCTTGCAACGTCCAATCCTGATACTTTTGTTGCATTGATGAAATCGTTGGTCCTCCCATGACATTAAATCGCACATTATAGCATCGCGCTCGGAAGAGGATTTCGCATCGGCTTTCTAGGCTTGTTGCATATGGAGGTCTTCATTCAACGCCTTGAACAGGAATACGGAGCACAGCCGGTAGTTACCGCGCCTGCTGTCACGTACAAAGCGAAGATTTTCGGAAGTAAAAATATAAAAAAGATTCACAACGACGTGATAACTTTTAATAATCCAGCACAGTTTCCGGATTCACAGATTGTCAACGAATTTTACGAACCCATGATCGTGGCGACCATCATAACGCCAAGTATGTACAACTTCTGTTTTAACAAGCGTTGTTCAATTTATTCGATATCAAATGTGATTCACTTTATTGCAAATTCAAAGATTCAATCGAAGATTTGCAGACGGCATAATTGCTTCAACTTGTGATATTAATAAACTCAAGGAGTGTTTTTTTTTAAAAAACTATGCAGCTGACTATGTCAAAGACATCGCGGCACTTTGTCGAGAAAAACGAGGCAAGGAAAGAATGAACAAGAGCATTGGCAACGACAGGCTTATGCTGCAGTACATAATGCCGTTGAACGAAGTGATCCTCGACTTTCACGATTCCTTGAAGAGCATAAGTTCCGGTTACGCCAGCTTCGATTACGAGGACTACGATTATCAACCATCTGACATAGTGAAGGTAATAAATATTGACTAACGAATAATTCCGGTTTGTTTTTACACGTTCTTTCTCCCTTACGTTTCTTACACGTTCAAATTGTATACGTTTGTGATATTTTTGAATTTCAGCTAGACATTCTTTTGAATGGGAAAGTAGTAGAAGAGTTGAGCACAATTGTACATAGACAGAAGGCGTCACAAACGGGCAAAAAACTGTGCGTAAAACTTTTGGACACTATTCCGCGACAGATGTTCGAAATAGCGATCCAAGCGGCGATCGGGAGCAAAGTACTTGCGAGAGAAAATCTGAAGGCTTACAGAAAAGATGTAACAGCGAAATTAGTAAGTATAAATTATGTATTAACAAATATACGTACACGATGTGTCGT
Organism: Pseudomyrmex flavicornis; assembly: GCA_014825475.1. NCBI lineage: Eukaryota > Metazoa > Arthropoda > Insecta > Hymenoptera > Formicidae > Pseudomyrmex > Pseudomyrmex flavicornis. Next base: position 6,728 of record QVNW01003254.1, read on the forward strand.
GTCGCTGAAAATATTTCAACATTCTTCTCTTGTTTTGTCTCTTGCAGTACGGTGGTGATGTTACCAGGAGAAAAAAGTTGATGGCGCAACAAGCGGAGGGAAAGAGAAAAATGAGAATGATCGGAAAAATTTCCTTGCCGCGGGACACTTTCATAAATGTATTAAAGAGATGATGTAACTTTGTATATACTATAAATCAGAGATGATTAAAAACGATTGTTTTTTCTGATAGAGTTCGTCTGAAATTTTGGAGCTGCAGTTTCTATTATGTATGTCAACAACTTTTCCACCATTATTCCTATTTGCCATTCAACATTGTACGGTATATCATCCAATACTTCTTCGTACAAAACGCCTTGCGATGACATATGATACACAGACTGCAGTATTACGTGCGGCTTCTCTTTCGGAAACGTTGGCGGGAGACGGAAGTGCACGAGAAAATGAAAATCACGATGTTCCAACAAAATGACGATCCAATTGAATTCCGAAGAGTCGTACTCCATCAGACTACCGCGTTGCAGCATGATTACAACAGTCACGAAGTTCTTTCTGCTCTCGAAACACTGAACCACTGTCTTTATCTGTGACAAAAGAAATACAAATATTTTTGCAAATTATTATCGCGGCAATTTCTATTTCAATACAGTATATTTATGGTTACATACCTTTTCTTCGATAAATTTCTTCACTTCCGGAACATAATCCATAAGACACTTGTTAGAGGGAAATGGTGGAAGGCGCAGGGTATCAGAACCACCGAGAAAATCTTCCAGGTTTTTAGACAGATGAAGTTGCGGCACGATACGATTCCAATCTGGTCCAAAAAACGTAATAATAAGCATCGCCTCATCATTCTGTGATTTGTTAGAGTGCAAAGGTAGCTGGGAATAATCTATATATTCGCAAAGTCTTAGGCGAATTAAAAATCTCGCTTCCGTAGGCTTTGCTCCTAGCGGTAACATTATAACTTCCACATCGTTTGTACATATTTCTGTTTCACCAATGAGCGTGCTATATTCGAATTGCAGTCGTTCTCCCTGATGTTCAAGCAACTGTATCTGGAAATAACAAAGATATTACATGTACTTTGAAATTCTGTGGAATAATTGTTTAAAAATTTTATAAATTATGCGAAGAAACTTATAAATATTGATTACACAGACGCAAGAAATTAAAATAATAAAAACTGCAATATATACAAAAAGATATGTAACACACACAGCAATTACAAGTCATAAAGAACCATGTTATAAAATTATTGTTTACCTGATAATGTTTATAATATTGTAACAGTTCGATCAACACATTGAACAATGCATTGGTGTCATTAGAATTCCACTTAACTAGACTAGGTACTAAGTCAGACAAAATATCAATATCCGGATCAGCTAGAAAATTCTGATCGTTGAATATAAAATCAGGTCCCATCTCGAGACATTGTGAATTAAACAATATATTCCACACCAAATGTTCTCCAGCATAGGGAATAGATAATTTGAAACAGTCGGTTTTGGCTTTGCAACTGCTCGACCATGCTGACTCCAACTTTACTAGATTGTAACAAATTCCTGAAAGCAATAGAAATGACATATTGTTTTGACTTATTGTTTTTTTCAATAGTTACATACAAAGCAGTTGTTCAAATGTTCTTAACAGATGTGAATAAAATACGATAAAACAAATTTAGAGCAATAAACAATAGTCTTACCAAGTCTTTTGTTTTGCAAAACAGTCTTCAATAGTGGTTCCACGTAAGGATCTACAGTACTCAAGAGAGGATGCTGTTGATTAAGCATTTTATTCAAATCTGCATATATTTTCAAATCTAAAACACACTGTTGCAGAAACTAGGAAAAAAACTTATATCAACACGTTTTACGTTCTAGATCGTGTTGTTTTAACCTCAGCTATTTGTAATTTGACAAACATGAGCATGCGCTGTTACTGTTGCTCTCTTTTTCTAACGTTTTCCGCGATTGATAGCGTTTTCAACTGATATGAGCTGAATCGCAGAGCGATTAACGATGTCATTTCGATAAATCAAGCAGTAATTGGTCGATTTGGCAAATGACGCACGATTAATCGCTTCGAAAAAGTTCAACAGGTTGAAAATCTGACGCTATATGAAAAACCACGTCCGTCTAGTTTTATATGGTCAGTGGTGTTGGGTCTAGTAAGACTCTAGTTTTATATTAGTTATCTTTCAGGCACTCTCAGGACTTGTCCGACGCCCGAGCTGACACTATCTGCGGACGTTGTCAACAGAATTGTCAATTTGTTCTCAAGATGTTGCCTCTTCTAAGAAATAGCCTGACAGCGAGACATGGAATTTTTAATTACGGTACGCGCACAAAAGAAATGTATAATCTTATTTTATATGCAATTCGTTTAACAAGTAAAAAAAATGTTACATTTAAATAACAAACATCAAAGGTTTGTTTTGACCGGTACAAAGTCCACTTAATAAACGGTGCAATTGTATCTATTTTTTTAAAAACACTGCTCTATTATTTTCGCTAAGCATAAGCTGAACACTTGATTACACTTGTATATGTAATTTTTTTCTAGCATATATCAAAATTTCTTTTTTCTTGCGACAATGTGATATTTAAAAAATATCTCTTTTGAATTATGTGTGACGTTTGTGCCATCTGACTCAGCATTTTATTTTATTTATAGTTTTTTTTCATCTTTGTACATTTATTTTGACATCTTTGATTTATTTATAGGGGAAACTCTTGCTGCCTGTTACTCTGGTGTTTCTGTAAATAAGAATTATACCACAAAAAGCAGCAATGCTCCTAAAAACATTGTATTCGTCGATGGTGTACGCACTCCATTTTTGCAGTCTGGAACAAGCTACAAGAATCTTTTGGCTTATGACCTCGCAAGACACTCTTTGGTGTAAGTTGGAATGTTTCTGTTTTAATATATTTGTAAAAAGTATGCAAAATTGTGATTATTCAAATAAAAAAACTGAAAAAAATATATTTTAGGAGCTTGCAAAAGAAGGTTGGATTTTCTAAGGAAATAATAGATTACATTGTGTATGGAACAGTGATGCAGGAAGTACGAACTTCCAATATCGGAAGGGAGGCTGCTGTGGCCGCAGGATATAGCGATCATACTCCCGCTCATACGGTAACAATGGCTTGCATTAGCAGCAATCAGGCCATCACCACTGGCATGGGTCTAATTGCTTGCGGTGTTTATGACGCCATTCTGGCGGGCGGGGTTGAATTCATGTCCGACATTCCAATTCGACACAGTCGACGCATGAGATCTTTGATGTTGCAAGCTAATAAGGCAAAAACATTGGGGAGCAAGCTGGCTCTCTTGGCCAGCATCAGACCGGGACACTTCGCACCAGATGTGAGTTAATCTTTTTTTTTTTGAGAGAAGAATAAATGCTAAATATGTTCTAATAAGAGTTAACGCTCTTATATTTTACCATACAATTTGTGTCTGTAGTTACCAGCTGTAGCGGAATTCTCAACTGGCGAAACTATGGGACACAGTGGAGACCGTTTGGCGGCGGCGTTCGGCGTGACGCGCAAGGAACAGGACGATTACGCGCTACGTTCTCACACTTTGGCCGCGCAAGCTCAACAACAAGGAAATCTGTCAGATGTGATGCCTTATAAAGGCACGTTAATCTGTTAATTTGTTCAATATTTGACTGACGTATTATATCTGTTCATTTTATTCTTATTGCTTTCCATCTATTTGTAGTACCGGGTGTAGATCAAGTTGTAGACAAAGACAACGGTATTCGGGTGTCCACGGAGGAGCAATTGGCGAAATTGAAACCCGCGTTCGTTAAGCCTTACGGTACGGTGACCGCGGCTAACGCGTCTTTCTTGACCGACGGCGCGTCTGCAGCGTTGATAATGAGCGAGGAAAAGGCTCTCCAACTTGGCCTGAAACCCAAGGCGTATCTGCGTAATTTCATTTACGTGTCTCAAGATCCGGTCGATCAGCTGCTTCTGGGACCAACGTATGCCATACCGAAGGTACCTAGTGTTAATATGATGCAAAGTTACGCGCGGGAAGACACTCAACTTACAGAGAAATGAAAACATATTTGCATATAAATGATTGACAGGTTTTGGACAAGGCGAAATTGACTTTGAACGATATAGGAGTGTGGGAAATACACGAGGCTTTTGCTGGACAGATCTGTGCCAACCTGAGAGCCATGGATTCCGATTTTTTCGCACAAAAGTACTTGAAGAGAAGCTCGAAGATCGGATTACCGGATCTGAAGAAATGGAACGCCTGGGGCGGATCCTTATCGATTGGCCATCCGTTCGCCGCTACCGGAGTACGATTGGCGACTCATACCGCTAATCGACTCATTAAAGAAGATCAACAATTCGGTCTTATCGCGGCTTGTGCTGCTGGTGGACAGGTAGACAAAATTTTATTTCAAACACACGCGAGAGATATTAATTGATTTTGACAGCAACAATATTTCCGCGAAATGTAACTTCCTTTCTTTGCAATTTTATGTTATTTAACGTTTTGCTTTTACAGGGAGTCGGCATGATCATGGAAAGATATCCCGGCGCTACAGTTTGATTCTCACGTTCAAAACAATATAATAGAAGAAATTTTTGTATCTGGCATAGAAATATAAGGTATTTTTCTACTTGAGAAAAACAGAAAAAAGTATCAGGAATTGTTATCAGCTTTTGTAAGAAAGTATTTTATATTGTTTATTATTATATACAGTGTATTAAACGATAAAAAAAATCTTGCAGTATTGCAAAGTGTACACGCTCTTTTCTTACTACTCGAATGAATTCTGCAGAAACGAAGGCAATAGGTTCGCGTTCAAGTGATGTCTCACGCCGCTGTCCAATATAGTCTTTATGTCCTGGCAACCTTGTAACGCACGCTGTTTGAGCGTTTCCAGACGCGACAAGTGCAATCGCTGCCCGGCCCCGTGTGCCACCACTATCAGACCGTTTCCGTCTATTTCGACCTCGCTATTTGTTCCCGCTAACGCGACGACGGACAAAGTGACTCCCGGCGAACATTCTTCCACGAAGTTTGAATCCACTACTCCTGCTGCTAACATTTTGTCTTCATCCTCCATCGATAATTTATTGATTAGAGATACTGTACAACCTACTGCATAATTCTGCAAAAATTTGTATGTAGCAATTAGTGATGTTTCATACATATGTGCGTGTGTTGTCTAAATCCTTTATATAATAAAAACCTTAATTGGAATTCCAGCGTCTATCAGTGCGAGCGTGGCAGCGTTCACAGATGCGCAATAATCGCTACCGTCAACTTGTAGAATTTCCACAAAGATATCGATCTGAGAGCGTGGATACAGTTCCAAGTGTATTATGGCTTCCATTGCGTGGCGTAATTGAGTCGATCTCTCCTGTGATTTCCAGTCTCCTCTAGGCCTTCGCTTGCGTTCGCCGGAGGTAAAACTGAACACGGCCATACTGTACTGGCAATTTATGATGGCCTTTGTGCTCGTTCTCGATGCACTGCTTCTCGGCTGCATTGTGTATATCAGGGAAAGACACGTATTGTTATATTACAGATACAAATAAATATATCACGATATACTTCAAAAAACAAAATAAAATACAAAAAGCTAAACTAAAATGTAAACTTGATTATGAGACGTTGCATATATAACAATTAACGTTTTTAGTAAACAAAAAAATTAAAGATACATCGAGATGATTCAAACCTGATGAGGGCCGTAAACTGCAGCTAAAACTTTTGTGTTTCCATGCTCGATGTACGCACTGCCGTCGGCTTGTCCGAACACTCCCATTCGCATACGAATTTGTCTCAATTCCAACGCCCGTCTGCCATCCGTACGTAATCCACCCTGACTGCCTTCCTGATCCGGCTCGATCATATTGTTTCGGTCCAGTGACGTTTACAATAAGTCAAAGTCTTCTCTAAACACGTGAGAACTTAACCTTTAAATATCTTCTATATACAACAGCTATGGTGTTGGAATAATTCAATGGGCCACAGTGCTGCCCATGCGCCAGACAGAATAGCTGATCAGCTGATGCATAGGGTGCGTTCAGACAACTCAACAGTTGCACAACGGTTGAGAGATAATCACTTATGATTGGATCATACTTTTGGAACCGTATCAGATTTTTTGATGATCTCTCAACCGTTGAGTTTTCTGAACGTAACCATAGTTAATAAAATACCTAGAGATGATGCGTACTGCGCGTACAACGCGCGTAAAAGTTGTACGAAACTTGTCCAGAATTGGCGCGAGAAGCGATGTTGGAGACAACACGAGGATGCAGAACCTAACCTGTTGTCGCATTGTTAGTAAACAAAAAATGAAATGTTCGTGACGATCGTACCGAAAAATGAAGAGAGTCAAAGTCGTGCCGGACAGGCCGAATCGCTTGTTCGAGATCTGGTTAGAAGAATGGGAAAACGAAGCAGCGCGTCGGAAGTCCGAATTGCGCTATCACTTTGCCAAGGCTCTGAGTTCGCTGAGAAGATATCCGCTACCGTTGGAATCGGGTAGAGAATGTATAATTCTGCAACACTTTGGCACAAAATTGTGCTCGATGCTGGACAAAAAGTTGGAAGAGTATAAGAAAAAATCCTCTAAGGTGGTCGATACTTCTGGATCCAGCAGTAACGAGGATTGTACATCCGCTTTGATACAGAAACAGGTGGAAGAAGACAGGATTGTTGAAATACAAGAGATAACAACGTTAGCCAAACAGGCAAGAACTGCTAAAAAGAATGCACCTAAACAACAATTAGTAAACGCCTATCAAATTGCAACACAAAACTGTAATGACAAGGTTGAAATTGTGTTAGAACCTGGTACTTTTGATATTATATTACTGGTGGACACTCAGGAAACTTGTGGGTGAATATTTACAAAACAACAGAGCTTAAAGTAAAAATGTCTTACCATATATAATAATAAATTTTTGATTGTTAATGTCTTTTAGTGGAAAAACAAAGCCTCAACATGATAAAACACTTGCAGAATTGGGAAAATTTGATTTGCTGTTTGAAGTGCGTCGTTTAAAGGTTGGTGATTTTGCTTGGATCGCCAAATGTAGAAAAACCAGCTACGAACTGGTTCTGCCCTACGTAGTGGAAAGGAAACGAATGGACGATTTGAGTGCGAGCATTATAGATGGGAGATTTCACGAACAAAAGGTATTTTTGAAAACTATTATTTCTTTAGATGTGTATTCTTGCTTCTATATAAGTAATTATTTATTCTTTATTTCTATTGGTCAGTTTCGTTTGAAGCAATCTGGTATTCAACATCTCATGTACATAGTAGAGAATACGGATAAAAACACTAGATTTTCTATACCACTTCCGTCATTGTTACAAGCTTCTGTAAATTGTCTAGTTCAAGATGGTTTCACTGTAAAGTATACAAGAAGCCATAAAGATTCTATGTTATATCTATCGTACGTGACAAAGACTATAATTAAAACTTTCAAGGTATGTGAAAAAAATCTATTATAAAATAAACACACATTTTGAACCTTTCAAAACACATTGCAAGCTTGTTATTTTAGAATAAAAGACTTGTCGGATGCAAGAAGGACGAGAATCTCTCCCAAAATATTTCTTTTACCACAATATCTCTCATGGAGTTCAAGGAATTTAACAAGGCGTCTTCCAAACAGAGAGTACGTATCTGAGTTTTTTTTGTAATGTAACGCGTGTAAAATGTACTGTGAATATTGTTTTTTTTTTCAGACATTTAAAGTGAGCGAAATGTTTATTCGTCAATTAGTACAACTGAAAGGCATGTCCGTGGACAAAGCCATGGCGATTGTAGAACGTTATGCCACGCCGCAGAATCTCGTTACAGCTTTGCAAAATAGTGGCAGAAACGGAGAGCAATTACTGGCGAACATTCAGTTCGGTGATAAGAAGCGACAGCTCGGACCCACTATCAGCAAAACTGTTTATCAGTTTTACACAATGATGAATCTCAGTTAATCAATAAAGATATAATGCTACTTGCATATTTTTTTATTGCTACACACTCATATCCTGCATATTTTCCCGCAGTTAAGATCCCATACACTACACAAAATTAATACGTTTCTTAATTAAATTAAATTAGAAATGAAAAAAATTAAGATTGTGCGCATTAGAAACACTCTCTTTTTTTACATACCCTCGTGTCTTCAAACGAACTAAACTCCCATCGATATGTTTTCACAACGCGTTTTATATTACCTACTCATTTTTTCTGAAATTACCGCTCGTGCGGTTATTGTAACATTATGCGAATAATAGAAGAAAAGAACAATTTTTCCAATAGAAAAAAAAGAGTGTCTGAAAAAATGACTGAAAATTACTTCAAAGTGAAAATTGTTCTCGCTTTGTCTTATTATATTTCCAGAGACAAAAAAAAACGCTAAAAAAATAGTGTTTTAATAATTTTTTGCGCCCTTCTGTTTATTTTCTCAAGGCTGTAATGTTGAAAAGTATATAGATCGATGTTCGTAATTCAGTGCAATTGAGCGTCGAGAAGTGCGAAATTGTTGTTGGCGTAAGAGAGCAATTTCCGAGACGTTTTTCTCCCTCGCTGAAAAAAAAAAAAAAAAAAAATAAAACATTAATTCTCTGTCGCGTGAGAACGACAGTAGCGCGGGGGACAATTATCGTCTCGCACACCATCATTTCTCTCAGTTCTCGTCGAACCCCCGAAGTAGATGGAGTTCTCCCTGGATCGGTATTACGGGTTGAATCGTCGACTGTTGTCCGTAATAGGCATATGGCCTTATCAGAGCGCGAGAAACGCCTGGATCTGTCGGGGGATCGCGATGTTGATCATAATCTGGTCCGCAATTGTTCAGGTATAGTTTTAATAAAAAAAGTTGCGGAATGCATGTGGTTTAAAAATGTTTAGATCGGTGTTTGGTGGAAATATTTTTCTATAAATTTTGTTTTAATATTTTTCAAATAATCATTTTACATCATTTTCAAATAATTATTTTACAAATAATCGAAATAATGGAACGGCTGTTCTTTCAGATTGCGAAGATCCGCATGTCAGAGATGACCATAGATTTTATGTTGGACGTCCTGCCTATTCTCCTCCCTAATTTTGGTGCGATATTTCAAATAATGGAACGTATAATACACAAAAATACAGTAAGAGACAGACGATACATACCGTTCTCTTAGTTTTATAATTATTTTGAATTTACACAAAAAAAAAAAAAGAAACATAATCATCATTTGATTTGTAGATGAGAGAGTTGCTCGATCGAATCGGAGACGATTGGAAGCGCACAAGATCTCAAGACGAGATCAAAATTATGCACAAATACGCCGCGAACGCAAGGCTGATTACAAGATGGTTTTCTGGCAAGTGAAGCTTTTCATTTTGAATTAAGAAAATAACATTAGTTTTGATATTTTTAAAATTTTTGTTTTAATATATATCGAAAGATAATCTCATTTTTAAAAATTGCTCGGACAACAAGTTCAGGGATTTATAGAATTAGGATTATTTGATTGAATTGTTTACATTTTATGATTAATATATTTTTTACATATATATTTTTTTAAAATAATTATTTAGATAATTATTTTTAATTGTTTTAATTTTACGTAACTCCGCGTTTTTCAGTTTACGTGCTAGGAGGCATAAATTTATACATACTCTATACGATCTTCCCGCAAATTCTCGACGTGTTTGTGCCGTTGAACGAGTCACGTTCGCGCGAGCATCCGTTTCAGGCCGAATTCTTCATAGACAACGAGAAATATTTTTATCTCATTCGACTTCAAATGTACATCATGATAGTGTTGGCACTGGAAGTGGTTCTCGCTCACGGAACCATGTTCGTCATGTATGCGCAGCACGTTAGCGGAATGTTCGTCGTACTCGGGTATCGTTTCTCTTTGAATTTTGTTTTCATATTTTATTTGAAAAAAAAGCACAAATTATTATATACAATTATTATTTTTTGCACATTTAATACAATTTGTAATTAGATTCTTTGTTTTGCTTTGAAGAGAGTTTTTCTTTTCTTAATTTACATCGACAGTGTGTCCCGGCAATCTTAAAATTAGCTGAAAATTTATGTTCAGACACCGCGCGGAGCGATTATTCAGCGCTAAACGAAAACTCTATTCATTCGAAGAGACCCGGTCCGTCCGTAAACACAGTAAAGATTACAGAAAGATGATTCTCTTTGTCGAAGAACATCGCAACGTTTTACAGTTAGTAATCTTTTGACAGTGTCATACGCGTAAGTGATGTCTAGAAAAACGGAGGCGCGAAAACTTTACGCGCGAAAGAACGCATTTCCGTCGTGTGTAATTTTACGAAGGTTTTTTTTTTTTTTTTAGGTACGTTCTACAACGTATATAAGTATGCGGAGCACTGTGCAAGTATCACAATATTTTTCTTATATCGAAACTAAGATTATAATATATTATTAACGTGTTTTGTGTGATGCGATCTAAGGTTTGTGGATATTATTCAGTCGTGCTACGAATTGAATATCTTCGTTGAGTTTTTAAGTCTGATAGTCCTGATAGGCATGACGATGGTGCAAGTGAGTGTTCAAATCATTGAAAAACTTTGATATTATATATATATATATAAATATATATATTTTATTTATTCGTGCCAAAAGTGAATATTTACGAATAAACATATCGATACGCAACTATAGAAAACCTCGCGTGTGTCGCAAGAGAAATTAAAAAAACAATCTCACCAGCACTTGATCGCGTACATTTATTGTTTAGATAGTTAAGTTCTCCGGATTGTCGGACGAACGATCGCTTAGATCCATAGCTCTCGTCGGTGGACAGTCCATTTATCTGTTTATGTGTAGCTACGCGGGTCAACAGATTATCGACACGAGCGCGCAGTTGTTCACGAAAACGTAAGTAACGCGCGCGCAACGATAAATCGATTTGCAGCATCGATTGCACGCGCGTCGATTGCTCGTGCGGTCATACGCAACGCGCGAAGTCACATCAAGATGGTTAAGTAAAACTCTATAAAAAAAAAAAAAAAAAAAAAAATAAATGAGAACTCGATCGCATTTTGACGTCGTGAATTTCTAGATATTCCGGTAAGTGGCACAATATGTCTCTGTGGAAGCAAAAGATAATGTTATTCGTTATGATGAGATGCATGCAAACGATTTCCATTAGACCGTACGATCACTATGTTGTGAGTCTAGAAAGTTTTTCGACGGTAAGCGTGAAAGTGATCGACGCGCGTCCTGCGTCGACGAATAGTTTTAAGAATGGCGAGACTTTTCTCTTTACCTCGTATTATATTGTACAATATATATGTATATCGATGTGCAATTTTTCTTTCAAGATATTACAATCAGCTGTGTCGGTCTGTATGTTGCTGGGACGTTTGTGAGAAGACGTACATTGATATTGTACACACGCGTAATAAAGTAGTTTCGGAGAACGGTAGTGCTTTTGTATGTCGATTCAGTTTTTGCATAAAATTACATAGCACTATATATATATATATATATATATATATATATATATGTGTGTATAATTTTGTCGTATTGCTTTCTGGAATCCCAGCGATTTATTTCATTTTTAGAAGCACTTGTAAAAGCAGCGGCTATATACTCACATGCAGAAAATTAATAAAATTTTGTTTCCTCGAATGATCGAGTCTCCCGTGCGATTGTCAGATGTTACAAGAAGAAGACACTGCACATTGTCTGTCGTAAATTGCAATTTCTCATTGTTGAGAAAAAGTAGACGCGCGACTTATTGGAACGCAATGATATTGAAGCAAGCGATCACCAAACAATTACTTGCCACAAAATATTATATTTACATGTTACATATACGTATAGATACATCATGTAAATGTGTGATTTTCTCAAAACAATTTGTCAACGAAATATATTTTGCACAATCGCGACTCGAAAAACTATCACTGGAAGGAGCGCAACATTGTGAAGTAAGACATCGATGTCTTGAGAACCTTCGGAAGAATAAAATCATTATTATATAAAGCGCATCTTAAGTAGATTGCGCGAAAAAAACGAAAGAGTACCTAAAAAATTTTCACGCAACCAAAGTGCGAAAGATTTGTAATATTCATTAAATTATTCATTAATTAATACGAGCCATCGCTTTCCACGCGCTCATTAGCTCGCATTAATTAATTAATACAAGTCAATAAAAATTGCGAATTTCACAAAATGGCAAATGACCCTTCTGGTCGATAGATTGATCCAATCGTCGCTCCGGCTGGTCAGATTGATCCAATCTATTGTCTTTGGTTGTGTCAAGGTTTTTCCAGACACCCTAGACATTGATATCAATTATAATTGCTTTACCGCGCCGAAAGATTCGATGGACAGAGTCACCACTTTGCCGGCCGTTATCCTGCACGGCGACACGGTTCTGCTCATGATCAGAAGCAGGAGCTTCCTACATCTACTCGATGTGTGATACCAATTTGCTCTGCAACTGTGAGTAAATAACATAAAATGATAAATTGAATTCTCAATTCAAAAACTCACGTGTAAATTTACATGTGAATATATATATATACATATATTCGTATATTTCCGCACAAACACCTTGCGAACGGCTCGTAAGACCATATATTTATTCATAAAATGATAAATATGAAAAGCGCATTTATACACTTGTTCGCAGGTATTCCATCGATATAAACAAGAGTAATAACAACGTTCTAAATAAAATTGAGCTCTTAAATAGGAAGAAGAGTTTTCTTGTCTTACATCGATTCGTACGGAACGGCGCTGTAATCCAGTAAGAATTGCGCCTGCCAAAAATGCAGGAAAAGATGGGTGAGTTGAGCAATGTAGATAGCGATGGGCGCTACTATATCTTTCTTCGTGGTGCTGTTCAAATTTATCAACACCTTCAACACGCACACTTTTGATGAGATTAATCACAATTTAATTTATAACAAAATTAATTAAAGAGTGAGATGCGTACCTGAATGCCGCATATACTGCCACCGACCATGTTTATGCTGACGCTGACGAGAAATATAGTTGTGAATGTGGATTCGATCAGTTCCGCGAATCTAAAATCCCGAAAAACGTGAAAATTCACAGGAAAAATAATACACGTAAATAAAATAACGCGCGAACTGTTGCGCTACGTATCAATACGCACTCTATAACATGTAGATGTTTACGCAAACACTCGAGAGCTTTGTTGTAACTGTGATCTTTCGCTCTGTCGGGCGTCAAATTGAAACTGGCGTCGTTGCTTTCGCCAATATGTTCCAGCGAGTGTCTAAAAGCCGCTAAAAATAATAAACGTTCTTGGCAACGTTACATTTTTTTTTTCCAGATTGCGAGATAACGTAACGATCTTGAGATCGCGATTCAACAAAACGATAATACACACGACGTTCGCCTCTGTGACATTTCGATTTGTTTAATAAATCACATTTCGAACACTCTTACCCAACGACCGAAAACATCCCGCAGGCATGCTGGACCAGGGAAATGTACAAGGTGTCGGTAGCCACTGTGGCGGTCACGTGAGAAAACACGGTCAAGTAACCGTGGATCAGTATCGGATAGAAATAATGATCGATCGTGTGGCCGTATTCAACGCGAAAAGGCAGCTTCGTCACGGCCAAACCGGTCGAGTTTGAAGTATCCTCGATCATTATCAGCACGATCGACTTGAGCATGTATAGTAATCCTGTTAGCTGCATGAAACCTATAGAAATCGGTTACACGCGTTTAGCTTAGCCGGAAAAATTTCACTCGATCTAATCGATTTTTAACTTGTTTTTTTTTTCGCGTCAAATGTCCTATTTTGTTTTACGCACCTGCGTAAAATATCGTCACGTACTGTCCGTACACGGCGTGTCGATGTAGAATGGCTTTCTCGCTATCGGTGCTCAGTGACAGCCAGTCGTCTTCTATTGTTTTAAAGCAGTCCACTATCTGTATAAATACATATAACACATATACACATTTACGAAGCTTTTGCGACGTCGACAATTATTATTTTTTCTTCTAATTAACAAATTATTTTCTCTTCCTCTTGTACGTCGCATCGATCGCACCAGTATATAAATTCGCGCTTAAATCAATACCTACTTTCTCGCTGTTCTTCATTAAACTGCCTAATTTGAAGCTGAATAATATTGTGATCAGTATCGTTGGAATACACTCGAACAAATCGTCGAGATCCATCAGGGCAATATGCACGTACAGCAGCTGCGTGTTAAAAGTATCGCACGTTATTAATAAAACAGCAATGAGACATAAACGTAATCTAAAAACTAATTAAAACAAAAGCTAATTAAAAGCAAAACAAAACGTTATCTCTCTCTCTCTCTCTCTCTCTCTCTCTAGCGTTATCTTTCTCGCGCTTTCATAACGAGTTCGATTGTCAATAACCTGTGGTACGAGGATAATCGAACAGACGGCGAACGTCGGCACGAAGTGCAGACATCTATCGCGGATCGCGCGGTACGGCCACAATCCCGCCAGAGTCATGTAGAACCTGGGGATCATGTAATACCGACTTTGTCGAATGTCCGTTCGCTCGAGCATTTTCAGAAACACTAAGAGCTATCGACGATTGTTTGAGCAAGTAGCTCCGCTAGACCGAGCGCGAGCATATGGAACGCGATTCATTAGCGATTCCGTGTGTCGCGGGAGTAAATTGGCCATCATCACGACCAATTACGCCATCGCGGTATAACGGCCAATTATTTACGCGCACACACTGCAACTCTCTTCGTCATTTCTTCTCGTCGCGTTTCTTGCAAGGGAAAACAGCGCGACAATGTAATTCCGTCGCGAAGAAGACGGTTCAGTGCGTGCGGAACGGTGGAAAACACAATGTTTGCCATGTGTGTGAAATTATAAGGAGAGACGAGAAGGAATAAAATATTAGCAAAGGTATTGCGAAATAAGTTGCAATCCACACCTTTTACATCGGTTTTACAGGTCTTATGTTTAGAGCAGCAGGCTTTTTTTTAATAATGTAATAAAAATGTAATATAAATACAAGTGTGCCAGAATAAGTCTGTTTGTTCTTCTGAAAGTGTTTATTGCACAGACAGCAGCAGCGTAAAGTATGACAACGATGTGCGCATCACCTTAAACAAAATGTTCCTCGTATATATAACATTGCATAATCAATATTTTTGTGCAAAGTTGTCGCATGTACTTACCGTGTTGAAAGTAACGTACGACAGCACGATCATTTTGCTGGCGATTAGCATCACTGGCTGCTTACTTTTCATTATTATCATCACAAGAAGCTTTTTTGTCTCTGCCGACATGTTGTACCACTCGGCGTTATATCTGCGAATTTTGCGAGTAAACGAAAACAATTTTGCTTTCAACACGACTCTCTTGGTGTTACGATAAAAAAAAAAAAAAAACTTACGCAGCGTCGAACACTTTTTCGCTCGAGTCTATGATTTTTTGGCCGAGCCAATTTTCAACAAATATATTGATTACGAGTCCATCCAGATAAATGCTGTATTTCAAAAGGTGATTGATTTGTTCCATGTTCGTAATCGCCTAGAAATTACCACAATGTACAAGCAAAAATGCAGAGATATTTCACTTCGAATAGTTTTTATTTTTGTTTCAAGTAGAAAATTGAAAAGTATTTAAAAAAATTGAATATCGTATATCCGAGAGATGTCGCATAGGGTCACGTAAATAATATTAATCGCACTAAGATGTACCTGATATCCTAAAACACTTATAGCAAGTACGGCAAATCCTATGTGAAAGAAGAGAGGAGAACTATATACCGCATTCACCATGTCAACGAATCTGATGTAACGCAATCACAAATATATAAACACGATAATATATAAACACCTTTCCTCGCGAAGATAATTAAATATCACAGACATACTTACTGCCGTCCTTAGTTAAAATGTCCTATCTCGCATTTTTGCATTTTTCAAGATATATATCGAAATATTGGAAGTTCCACACATGTTTTATTTTCCAAATGAAGCTAGAAAATCCTAAAAGGTTTTATATACGTCTAAAAAGTGTCTAATTTATTTGTCCTGACTCAAACAAAAGAATAAAACCTCAGTTTTTTCGATTCTTCCGATATGCTAGATAGGATATTTTAGCTAAAGAGGGCAGTATATTACATCCCCAATAGGTAAATTGTGAAAATAGTGCACAAAAATGGTATCATGAATAACGACGATTTTGCAATGATTGCACTAAGATGATTCGTCATAACGCAACAAAATTTGTTTTGTCAAAGTAAAATTTTGTAAATAATATTTGTCAAAAATTAGAAAAGAGTCGTTGTGCATAATCATTGTGAAATTTTTCGTCATT
>QVNW01003255.1:0-13576 GCA_014825475.1 Pseudomyrmex flavicornis
CATTATTAGGTAATTGTGCAATAGCTAATAATGTGTACTTCAATAAATAAAAACAAAAATTAGTCTACGTGTTTATATTTTTAGATTATGGCAGTCACTTTCTTGTTGAACACACTGTATATATGTATAACATATATATATATATATATGTTCACATGTAAATTTTTACACGTGAGTTTTGAATTGAGAATTGTAAAAATTTACATGTGAACATATATATATATATATATACTATACATATATATATATATTTGTATATTTCCGCACAAACACCTTGCGAACGGCTCGGAAGACCATATATTTATTCATAGTTTGTTACTTTCACTTAGAGTCTTTAATTTGTTAACTATTTATACTCTGTTCAACCAGAGAATATTCTCAGACTGAGTAAAATAAGAAAAGGGCAAGGGAGCATATGGCTGCATGAGCATTATATTACTGTGAAGAAGAAACTTTCTAAGCGTTCTGTGGCAGAAAAGATGCGCAAAATTGAAGAGTTTCCGTTCGATTCAAGAATATTTTTTTGCTGGACAATTTTTAACTATTTACCTCAACATTCTTTTTTCTCTACTACTTTATATTCCTTTCCTTCTTTTCGTCCTTTTTTATTAAATTATTACTTTCAATTTTTCCATATTTAGGAAGTTCAGCCTCTTCTGACTTAAATTACTTTTCTAATCTGTTTTTCACTCTCCTTATTCTCTTTTCCTCGTCCGCTAATAAAACTGTCGTCTACATATACTAGTGAGAAATCTCACTCTTAACCTTATGTTTTCATCCTTCTTCCTTATATGCTCCGTCAAATTTGTCATTGAAAAGATTTAAATTAGAAAATATCTCTATCTCACGCTCTTCTCGTCCAAAATTTCCTACTCACTAACTCTCTCGCCCATACCTTGTTTTTCGTTTTCTGATATAGGTCCTCTCTTCTTCACCAACCTTTTTTTTTGTTGTTTTTTTTTAAATGAGGGAGACCATCATAGACACCTCGGGGATGAGGATAGTGCCAACGTTTTACCGGCTTAAACCTCCACGATGGCTTGCGTGAGGATAGGAGAGGCCTCGAAACTCTTTATCAGAATGTACCTTCTTGAATGGCCTTCTCCGTGCGTGAACTCCGCTCCCACTCAAAGTTGATAAGCGAGTAAATGCTTTCTTTAAAATAATGGCAACTAAATATCTCATATATAAAAATATAAATGACTAAATAAAATATTAGAAGATTGCATTAAAACCCGCTATTTTTGTTTTTTTGAGCATTTATTTAAAAAACAAAATGTGTGAAATATCAATCAAAATATTTGCCTTCGGAAGCTATGAATTTTTCCCATTTTTCTGGCAGAAGTTGAATTCCGCGACGAAAGAACGGTCTATCTTTTGAATCAATCTATTCAGCAATTTTCGACTTTTTCGTAATTATGGAAGTGTGTATCTTCCAGAGTGTGTTGCATCAATCGGAATAGATAAATAATTGCCTGAAACCAAATCCGAAAACATGCTAAGTGCGGGAGAAGCTCCCATTCAAGCTTCATCAGTTCGTTTTATCGATAGCACTTTATAGCAACATGAAGCCGAGCGTTGTCATGAAGAAGAATCACTTTTCGGCGATTTGATGCAATTGATAGTCGTTTTTGCATCAAATTATCATTCAAACACTCTAATTGTTATCGATAACGTTTGGCGGTGACTGTTTCAACAGTTCATAATATATGACACCTTCCATTTCCTTATTCTTAAATAGATTGCTTTCTGACCATGGATGTTTCGCTTTAAAGTCGATGTTGCTGATTGAGGATCAACTTATGATTTTTTGCGCTTTGAGTCAAAATAGATCCATTATTCATCCGGTTACGATACGCCACAAGAAATTTTTTTTTATGCCTTGCAAGCAAAGAAATCGAGATGTTTAAATAATGGTATTTTCAGTCAATTTCAGTCAGTGTGGCACCCATCCTTCTTCCTAGTTTGTAAACGTCGTGAAATGATTGATTTATCGACTTCAAGCTGTTGAGTCACTTCTTTGAGTGTTTGAACTGGGTTTTCTTCCAATAGAGTTTGCAGTTGTTCATCTTCGGACTTTTTCGATTGATGTCGTGAACGTTATCATCACTTTTGAATCGTCGGAACCAATCTCTATATACTGTTTCCGATGGAGCAGATTCATCATAAGTTTCCGCAAGCAATCGATGAGTTTCAGCTGCACTTTTTTTCAAATCAAAATAGTGTAGAAGTACACATCGGAAAAAAACTTATTGCGTTCTATTTTAATTCGGTTTAAAAAAAGCACACATGTAAAAACAAAGGATGGCGTCTGTTGATTGAATTTTAGTGGGAAATGTTCACACTTCAAAACGACATAAGTAATAGCTGTTCTCTGCCCACAGCATACGCAACTAAAGCTATCTAGACGTGAACAGTGACTTTCAATGCAACCTCTTAATAAAACAAAATTTATTTAATATCTTATAAAATTGTTTGCGTGGATTGGATCTCGTTTTGCATGAAAAATTGAACACATGACACGTAGGAGCAAAGGAGGGGTTTAGCTCCTCTCCTTGCACCTCGACCAAACAAATTAACCTAACTTAACCTAAAGCTAGTCTTAATTTAAAAATAGAAATAGATTAAAGTTAGACTTAGGTTAGGTTAGGTTAGATTAGGTGAGAGAGAGAGAGAGAGAGATTAGGTTAGCATAAGGTTTTTTTCGATGCAGAGAGAAGGGCAGAGATTCTCTCCATGCATATCTTGTGTGAATCATTATACATTATAAAATGGTACTTGACTTTTTCCAATGACAAATAATCCTAGTTGTCAAACTTTTCTTGTTAGTAACTTTTTAATCAATGACTGCCAGCTAAAACCTTCACATTATTCAAGGTAATAGTAATAATATTGACATATATATGTCAACATTATTGAGATTGCGAGGTGATCTCTAGAACTGCATTTACCATTTGTTAATTCAGTTTTACATATTGTGTAATTATGTTTATTAGAAGTCGAAATCATAAAGTATGTATACGTAACATATTCTCTTCTGGAAATAGGGAGACTTATACAATTGTTACTCATCACGTTTCACTATCTTATCACGCATACAATTTTCACACAAAGCGACGTTGCATAAGTTTATAACATTTCTTTGCAAAGCGATGTTCAACTTGAACCTATGTCTAGAGAAGCGAAACACACTGCCTCCACGCACATATCTTCTAGGTGAAGCGAGATTTCACATGAGTTTACAGTTTTTCAAATTTTTAACTTATGTTGAATTTTAACAATCATTTGTGTGATTATATTTTTTATTTATATCTTTTTAACAAACAATAAACAACGATTAGGGTAGTTCTTCCAAAATCTTTTAAGGACTACTTAGAAGAGTGTTTTTAATAACATACGTCAAGGTCAAGGTCATCGGAGATGATTGAGTTCTTCTTTATACTTAACATTTATCATTTATTGACTCGTACATGTGTGCAAAGTTTTATCAAAATTAGAATTTTAAAGTTAGCGAAATTCCTGTATGACAATTTTAGAGCATATGTAAGAATCAACAACAATTCTTAAAAAATGTCTTTATTTCACTCACAATACAAAGTATAAGTATATAGGCTCGCAATATAATGCTTAGAACTACGCGATTTATTCTCAAGACTAACAGAAAGAAATGCTCAGAGAACTGCGCTCCGGATCCGGGATCCGGGGTTTTTATCGGGGATCAAAAAGTGGGAATTCGCTGATCTCTATCATTTGATTCGTCCTTTAATTATCCCTTCCTTGACGTTAGCCGAATTATCGATCTCTCATTCGTTAATCCAATTCGTTAATCTCTCAGAGCCGAGTAACCCCATCTACGTTCGATTTCCGGGTCCGTAGGGCTGTCAATTGTTTAGATTTCGGTGTCGGCGCGTGTTTTATCTTGTTTATATTAACGTGTTTAGATTATCGTGCGGCGGTTTTCGCCTCTCGCATTTTATGGCGGTCCCTTTTGCAGCGGCGAGGGCTATGGCGAGCGCATGATCAGCGGATAAGAGCTCATTGTTCATTATTTCTTTCGTGAGTGTCGTTCAGATTTGTTTATTTAGTTTAATTTTTTCGGCCCAGTTTTATTTATGACACATGATCAGTTTCAAGACTTCTTATCGTATCTCTCTAAGCTCTCTATTTCCCGTCTGTGGATTCATTACTTATATTATTTCTTAAACTTCTACTTAGCCGTTATAGTTGCATGAAATGACGTACATATAATGCGCACACATATTTCTTTTATTGAAAAAATTTAAAGCAACACAATAATTGCATTAAAAACTTCATTATTTGTCTTGCTTATCTCTGTGCAACGTGACATTTGAACCTATGATGAAAGAAACGGTTTTTATATACGTTAGCTTTTGAAAGGTTGACCAGTAAACTTTGTAAACTCATCGGTGTAAAGTGTTTATTGTCTTCTGGTGTTTGCTAGAAAGCAGCAAAGTAATGCTTACATTATGAGTGCACTGTAATCATCCTATTACAGTAGATTCTCGCTATATAGATCTGCTGTAGGAGCGGAAAATTCTCGGAAACGGATCTACAGCGAAAGCTGTCTCTACGCCTTGATCAGGCACGATCAGGCGCGATGCACGAGACTATTGAGTATGGTGGGCAGCGGCAGAGTAAAGCCTCTACGACTCCGCGCGGACATGGTAGGAGAGTGACTTATGTGTGCGTGAAAGTACGTGTGAAGAGGAAAGCGGATCTATAGTGAGAGTCTACTGTAATTGTTATATAGTATATATTTTTGATAAGTTGTGCATTTTATTTATTTATTTTTATTTATTTAGTTTTTAGTTATTTCGAAGTTTTGGTATTGTTTGCGTGTTGTAAATTTTTTATATTACATATTGTGGTTTGGTATTGAAAATCTAAACGAAAGGATTGAAACGCACACACAAACATTTTGTTTGGTTTTGCATGCATCTGCTCAAATATCCTGTTTTAAATATGTAAAACGTCTAATTTATCTGTGAATAACTCGCCGAGAAAGGTGAGTTCAGTGAAAAATTAATAATTCGGACGGCTTAATTTTTACTTTAGCTTTAAATATTTATTCAAGCTCAACAAAAAAAATATAAAAACAAAAATAAACAACCAAAACTATCTATAATGCTATCGCAATGCTTTAAAACGCGTATGCTAACAAAATAATACAAAATGTTTCAATAGTAAGAACGTATATATCGCACGCAAAACGAATATTCCACGCCTGAGAATATTTGCGGCGTGTGGACTGCGAAGTTGGGGATACGTTTCCCAAAGGCGCGGATGCCGGGAACCCTGGCGGAGAAGGCGAGCTTCTCCGAAGCGAAGCGAGTAAGGACTCACCGGAACATTCGGCAGAGAAGGCGAACTTCTCCGGAGCAGAGCGGAAACATGAAGGGCTCTTAACACCGAGATACCTGGCAGAGAAACCGTAATTTCTCCGAATCGAGTCTTTGTGCGGCAGAAGCGAACGCCGAGACATCCGGCCGAGGAAAGCTTCCTTTGGTTCCCGACTTTGGAGATCGAAGTGGATCTGCCTTCGACGCCTCAAAGGTCCTCTTATATATCTGTCCGTCATAGGTGTATTTAGTCAACAAAATTGACAAATAATCCCCCGCTCCGCGGAGAGAAGAAAAACGCGATGCGAGTATCATATATCGCTTCGTAGTGCGGTAGGGCGCGCAGTGCGGTAGTCAGAGCGCCGCATAGTGGGAAAAAAGTGCTGTTTTATGGACAAAATCTATCGACACCGTATTTTTTTATCAAATTGGACACTTTTTTTTACATACTCGGGAGAATATTTTCTTGAAGGTGGCATTGCGAAAATTACGATATACTTAATAGCGAATCCAATATAGCAGACCAAAGAAATAAAATGTAGCCCAAAGTACATAAAAAAATTTGTATACATATAGTTTTAAGACACTGACTATGAATTTTTGGATCAGAATTACAAAATTCTAAATGGCGGATTAAAGGATTTCGTAATAAAGCACAAGATTTTATGTGAATATATGTAGAGTTATTCAGGTAAAAGTAAAAATAAAATAGACATAATTTATTTTCTCTCCAAAATAACTATCATTTAAATCCGTCATTTGGAATTTTGTAATTCTGATCCCAAAATTCATAGTCAGTGCCCTAAAACCTTATGTATACAAAGTTTTTTGTGCACTTTAGACATTTTATTTCTTTTTTTGATCCATCATATTGGATCCAAAAAAGCCATTAAATATGTCGTAATTTTCGCAATGCCACTTTCAGAAGAAAATATTTTCCCGAGTATTTAAAAAAAAAAGTGTCCACTTTGGTCAAAAAATACGGTGTTGGTAGATTTTTGTCCATAAAACGGCAACTTTTTTCTCACTATGCGCCGTGTCATTGCGCGGGGAGCGCGCAGCGCAGGGGAAGCACGTAGTTTCGAGACTCGTGCCTTTTAAACTGTTATTGTTTGGCGCAAAGCGCTGCGTTTTTACGTCGAGGCGGATCGATGGCCTCGGCAGTAAAGGTGTGTTAAACGTAAATAGTATATTTTTCCAACATAAAGTATTTTTTCTCAATAATGTCGAGATGGGCGGTGAGGAGAAGAGTTTTCCAAGAAAGTCAGTATCCCCACCACGCCTATCCGTTCTGGCGATACGAATCTTTCAAGACCTTCTGTATACTTCCACCGTAACCGTAGATTGTTTTGTTGCTTGTATTTTTGTTTATTTTGACATCTATCCTGTATTTTCACAGAGTGAATGTATTTTATTTGTAATTAATTGATTTGGTAAGTATAGTTTATTCGAATATATAATATATTCGAATATATATAATATATAATTATATAACATATTGATATGATATATTGAACAATATAATATATTGATATATTCATTCACGTGCACATAGAAATGAATATATATTTTCATTTGGAAGAAATTTATTATTCCGGATCTTTATGAAAAATTTATGTATTTAACAACAAGTGTGTCCGTGTTCTCAGATATCACATAGTTGCTTTGAATTTACTTAATTGAAAACGTATTTCATTTTTGCATGAGGGAACATATTATATGCATAGAAGACATTTCTATATTCAAAATATATAGAATTTAAAATAATTTATCGATCCTAATTATATTGAAAGTGCACGGAGAAAAATAGTCTAACTTCATTCGACAGTCCATTAAAGCCAGGACATAGAGACATCATTATCATTTGTTATATTTATAATAATTAAAATATAATATTTTCACTAATTTCAAAAAAATTTATTGATAAACAATTAATTCTTCCTATTTTCATCTATCGATATATCGTATCGGATGCATTCTGAGTAGCAATATCGTCCAGAAGGCACAGAAAAAAATTATGATAGGGGACGGCAGTATTCAGAAAATACGAACTTGATCACAGCCTCGTCAAACTTATCCAGCTAGAGAGGGAAACGCTCGAGCGAGAAATAGGGGAACGACAGTATTCAGAATGGCATTATTGGGAAAGAGTACTGTATTATGGCAATGGTGTTCTGAATGAGATCTTTACCTATATACATCTTAAGATAAAAATATCTGTTGAATTAAAACGAGAAAGAGAGAGAGAGAGAGAAATTGCTTTCCCAAATTTGTTAAAAAACTAGTTGCATAAATATTTGACACGACTATAAATAAGAGCACGCAATATATCGAAATGACAATTTCGCTCAAATTACATGCAGATAAAAGCAATTTCTGTTATTGTTACAAGATTAGTGTATTTCATAATTTAAATTTATATCCTTTTAATTGTATCATGGAACAATATCAAATAATGGAAATACAGATATCCGGTGAATTATATTCATCGCGTCAAAGGAAAAAACGATATTTCGCTCGTTTTGTGTCATCATTATTAATCTTGATAAACTTACGTTTATATGTCGGATAACTTCGGGTTGGCGTTGCTTTATTCAGTTTTGCAGCCATTATTTTTTCCGTCGTTATCGCTCTTAACAGAATACATTCGAGAATCGAAGATATGCCCAATTGATCAAAGATAGATAGATAGATAGATAGAGAAAGAGAGAGAGAGTGTGTGCGTGTGCGTGTGCGTGCGTGCGTGCGTTCGTGCGCGCGCGCGTGTGTGTGTGATATATGTCATCAGATAAATTCTTACCTATATTTTGTGTTACATTTACATCATGTCAGAACAGACGTGAAACATTTTTTGAGTCTGTGTAATTCATCACGTATAAATTGTTTTTTTCCTGCTTCTATAAATATTGCTATTGAATAGTATTCCGTTCGCATATAAAAATAAATAAATAGTGATTTCCAAAACATCAAACAAACTGGATTGCCTGTAATATAGTAAAGGAAAGTAATCCCCAAAAGCGAGCCCCCAGTTTGTTTTTGACTGTCCTGAGTAAGTATAAAGTGTAAAACATTTGGAAATGCTCTGAAACAACTTTATCATTTTTTAATCCTTGTTATGATCCTAAATAAAAAATGTTTAATAATAGGACAATTTATGAAATTAATAGTTATAATAAAAATGGGAAATCTCACTTTTCACAAAAGTGGTTCCTAAGGTGGGCCTCTTACCAACATGAGTAAAGTATGAACATGTATTGGGAATATAGTAATAAAACAATAAAATTACAAACTGTTATTATAATCTTTAAAAATTTTTTCTTTTGATTTTTGACAATCAAAACTAACATAGAGAAAAACAAAATGAAAAACAAAAGATTATTGATAATAATCACAGATCCAAACGTCTTTCTCGACTCTAGCGCAATCAACGTGTCTTCATAGGCTCCATTTTAGGAATCATATGGGGGTCCTGACATAGGCCGACTTGCAAAAACAAAAAGCTATTATTACTAAGAACGCTTTACTAGAAACCACGTTTAAACTATACGAAAATGTAACATATTTAAAAGTCAGGATTCCTACTGTATATAGTAATAACCACTTACCATTAAACTACAGGTCACAAGAGTGTTCAAGCTGCACCACATAATAGGTTTTGGAAAACGCGAATCACGAAATAAGTGCACTGTATCTTAAAGACAAATGACAACATGCTTTACGACAGCACGCCACTGTTTTGAGTAAATATTCAGAAAAACCGAACACTTTCGGAAGACAATGTTCTTGACATATGTTGTCAAGAACATTTCCCTGAACAGCAAAAGGTTTTAGCCGTTGCTCGTGTTTTTGTTAAAAAGTTATAAACAAAAAAATATCATTAATGAAATCTTATTTTTCGACACCGTGTACATTTTGTTCGTATTGTAAGCTTGTAGACAGGGGGAGGGGCTTTGCTTCTCCCCCCTGTCCTCCCTCGACAGGGGGGGGAAAAAATGAAGAATGGCTTTCGATTAAGTGTCGCTTTATGTCGAGAGTGTTTACTTTATTGTTTGCAATATTGTACAATGTTATGTATGTCTGTTGTTATTTTAATATATTATAAATATTATTCGTTGGTTTGCAATTCGCTATCATTTAATGGATAAATTTTGGACATTATGGTGAAAAATTTGTTTATGCGTTCCTCGTGTACGAACTGGCGTTTGAATAAAAACTCGGCTATATAAAATCTATAATGTTCTACTGATGTCCCAAAATGTAGAATATTATTTCGCATATCTCGCCAAATTCTTTCGATGTTGCGTGTGACAATTGGTATGAGGATTTACGAAATTTGCTTTATGATTTATCATATGTATGATGAGTGTAACTGTACGTATTTATGTTGTCTAACTTGTTCGCTCACGGAGAACTAAACTATGTTAATGTGTTGAGAAATGTAAATAAAGCTACAAGGCCACTTAACACAAGACTACTTTGTTTATGTTTTTTTTGTTCGTGTTGTCAGCGTGTAGGCAGAGGAAGACCTCCTCGTAAATCATGTATACACTCTCGACATGAAGCGACATTTAATCAAAAGTCGTTCTTCATTTTTTTGTGAGAGGAAAACAGGAACGAAGCCCCTCCCTCTGCAGTGGGGCAAAGCCCCCTCCCCGTCTACACGCTTACACAAACAAAATGTACATGATGTCGGAAAATAACAGTTTATTGACGCAACTTTTTTTGTTAATAACTTTCTAACAAATAACGAGCGACGGCTAAAACTTTTAATTGCTGTTCAGAGAAGTGTCTCTAACATAATATGTCAAAAACATTAACCTCCGAGGGCGCTTCGTTTTTCTGAATATTTACCGAATTCTGGAGTGGCTTGACAAGACATTATTACGATATTAATACGACATTATTAAAAATAACTATTTGTCATAACTACTGAACAGTATAAAAAATGCTTTTATAAAATAAAAGAAAATAATAAAAGAAAGCGGTGTCTGCCAAAAAAACATTTAAAAAACAAAAATATTTTTTCGATTTACAGTAACCTCAATAATAATTGCACGTAATCTCGAAATGTAAAAGTTATACACAAAAAATGATATCAGACACTACTAAAGTACACATTCAAAAACGTAGGGGAGACCGGGGCTAGTTGACTAAGTTTCTATATTTCTCATTTTTATCATTAAATTATTAGTATTTTATTAACTTCTTTCATGCCAAAAATTAACACATTTCCTTAGATAAAACAAGCGTAATTTTCAAAACATCTTTAATTGAACATAAATGATAGTTTTTATCATATTTATACTTGTGGTACCAATAAGTCAACAAACTCCGCTAGTGAAGTTAGTTGACAAATATGATGAAATTAGTTGACTTAATAGAAAAAATAACAATATTAACAAAAATCATGTAGTTATTTGCTTACATTAAACAAAATGACGCCAAATTAGATCTACAAATCATCATCCGTATCATAGTTAATGCATATATAAAATATTTTATCAGAAGTGTTGCAAGTTTCGTGAGCTCATCTGCTACAAAATGTGCACTGAATCCAATTATCACCAAGAACGCTATCGTTATAAAGTGCATTGCATACTAAGCATCTTGTATTATCTTCTGACTCTGAGGACGAAGACTCTTTCTTGGATGACGTGGATGATATAGAATTTTTTTCTCAAAATAGAACTTTTCGAACTTTAACTTTATTTTTAGTCCTCCTTTTTAATCCTCTTCTTAACCTTCTTGTTACGTGAATACTTTTGTTTTTTAATGTTTTCTTTTTCTTTTTGTAATGCTTCTTTTACGGGAGAGTCTGTTAAATTAGCAGTTTGCCTCTTCCTTCTCGCCTTTCTAGTGCTCTGTCGTGCAGCAGCTTTTAGAAATGGTCTTATTTCTTCAGGACTCACTATGTTTGTATTTTTATTGATTTCACAACAATTTTCATCGAGTTCATTTATACTTATATCTATTGTAGATGATTCTTCATTGACATTTAATTTTTCATCTTCATTTGTGGGAGCAGGTCTATCTGTCACGTATGAAAGTAAGAAGTCACTGTCGAAAAAAATGTTTTTTCTAAATGGGGAAATTCCAGTTTTCTGAAAGCCAGCCGTTATATTATTTGATGTAGTAGCTAAAGGTAAGACCGTTTTTGCAATACCAGGGATATCATATATTGAAAATGTCTTGCTAGGATTATTTACCATCTAGTTATCAATAGCAGAATTGCAATATTTTTTTAGTGGTCCATAAACACTTCTATCTAATGGTTGCAATTTGTGTGAGCAGGAAACGATAAAACCGTCACGCCATTTTCTTTACAAATATCCAACGCTGTTATTGAGAGATAGGAATCGTGATTATCAAGCAACAAAAGCACGGGTCTTTCCTTAGAATATTTTGCATGATGAATAAAATGTTTAATAAATTTTATGAAATGTTCTTCTTTCATTCATCCAGATGGATTGGTATTACTCAAACTTCCAGAAAATCCATCTCTGAGAAAATGATCTCGATAATTTACCCGAGGAAAAATAAAAAAAAGGGAGTTGTGTTTCCGCTTGCAGAGACTGCAACAGTGTCACTAAAGTTCTTCTTTCGGCTGACACAAGTTTGCCTATTTGTTTAAAACCACGTCGAGCCACTATCTTGTCTGGTTTTTGAACTGTGGTTATGCCTATCTCAACATTCCAAATATCTGAAGGTTCTAACTTTAGTCGATGATATACAGTCTTCGAATTGAAAAAAAACTGTGCTACATTAGTTTTGTTAAACTAACTAGCTCTTGACAAACTTATAGCTTCTGGACTTCTTAAAAATAAACTATTATTTCTTTTAATAAAAGAAGTGTACTAATCTGGACCTGCCATTTTATTGTCAGCCCAGTTAGCTAGAACCTGAAGATCATTAGAAATAGCATATTGATATGCAAATTTTTTGAGCTCGCTTCGGCGTTAACCTATAGTAAATATCCGACGCTTGTTTTATATTTAATTAGTTAGAAGAGTTTCATTTTCTTGAGAAAAGACTTTTATCCGTTATTGTATCCACCATGTTCTATATTTTTTTTTAATTTCACTATTTAATAATAATTTTGCTTTTTTGACAACGTTCAAGCATTTTTTGTGATATTAAAAAATCTTTAGCGACACTATTAATGCTCCTACCTACGTTTATAACTATTTTAACTGCTCGTAAAATAGTATCAGCAGGTATTTTGCCTTTTTCAGTCTTCCTTTTGTAGTTTCTCATTTCGATTTTTATAAGAAATGTAAGCAATCAATACTAACCTTTACGAAAAAGAACTACTGCCGATTACGTATAAATAACGTCAATAATATAAATATTACTGACAATCACACAAGAATATTATTAGATATTACAGGAATCACTAAGAATACTACTGGCAATTACACAGAATGCCAGTAATTCTTTCGTACCATTGCCGCAATATATTATTGCCAGTAGTTTTTTTCGTAAGGAAAGTACATAAAAAAGTGTTAAAAATAATATCCGGGAAAGTTATTTGACGGGGTTATTTGACTTACAAGGAGAGGTCGCAAAGTGTGGGTCATCGATTTCAATAAAGTTTTTTTGTAGTATAGTACTCTACCAGAAGAGTACTTGAGCAAAGGAATAGGACGCACCTCTCAGCCATTTTCGAGAAAAATCGATTCAAACTATATGGATTTACTTATATACCGTTTTGTTAGTACGGTTTTCTAGAAACGCGGTGTAGCGTGGGCGCTTAAGAGGGTACTGGAGTGCGATCCGAAGTCCGCACTGAACTTCAGACTGGTAAGTTACCAGTCTTTCATCGTACAGCTCGAGCCGGTCAGCACCGAGAGTACAGAAGTGGTGGAGATACAAGCGAGAACCGGCGTCCGTGCGCTCGTGCAGATATACTATAGCTGCGTTCCGTCTCCTTTCCACTAATCCGGGCTATAAGACGAGACACGAGACACATTCACATGGCGCGATTGTTGCGTATGACAGCGTGAAGTATATTTTCAAGATTTAAAGTTTTGGGAAAAGTATTTATATTATTTATAAAACCTCAATAATAACATCTGAAGATGCATTACATTTTATATTGATATTATTATTATTAATTGTGATAAATTTAGTTTTTAAAATATTGAAAACATGTAATATATAAAGATATTATTAGTGTTAATTTTTATATATTTTTATTTGGTAAATTACAAAAAGAC
>QVNW01003259.1:0-21752 GCA_014825475.1 Pseudomyrmex flavicornis
GGATCATTTTTTTTTTGTTCACAAAGCGAGCTCGACCAAGGGAAAGAAGGGGCGCGATTGTTATCAGCGCCTATGTTTCCCGTTATCAGCGTTATGTTTTCCAGAAATTTTCCAATCTCCGCGCCCGCAACAATTTATCCAAAGTCTCGAAAGCGTTTTCACGCGGAATTGAACTCCGACGAGTGCGACGGCATCGCGCTCAAAACTCTCTCTTCTCGTCTTTCCTTTCTTACGGAATTGCGACTTCGCCCTCTCTGTTCCTTATCAAGCCCGACCCGCGAATTCACTCTCCCCTCGCGTCTCCCGATCGCGTCCCGTGGCACCTGAATTGTCGTAGATTTTCTATGGGTACACACTTAGACACACACACACACACAAACTCGCTCGGGAAAAACCTGTTTATATTCGCAGTCGCGCGCGACACGTGAGGAAAAATCGTGCAACTTTATCTCGTTGCCTCGAGCCCGGCGAGACGCTTTTCCGCCGCCGCGTTACATCCACCCGTGCTCGTACCGTACCATTTCCCTCCTCGTTCCAGCGTTCGCATCTTTCTATCTCACGTACCGCTGCGGCGGCGTTGCCTTGCCGGGATGTGTGTGTGTGTGTGTGTATGCGTGTGTCGTTTTTCTCACCTCGCCCGCGGTTTCCTCTTATCCGTCGTTTCTCCTTATAACTCCGTTGTTTCGCGGAGTTTACCCTGGTTTTCGCGGCGCGCTTAAAACACCAGTGCTTTAACCTCGCGCGCGCGCAAATTTCCCATCCGGAAATTTGCTCACGCGCGAACGCGTTGATGAATAATCGCGTTTGTCTCGCGTTTTATGCACGTACACGAGGACCTTTTCTTTTTGAGGGAGAGGGAGGGGAGGTGGGAAATGCGCGCGTTATTAATATTTTGAAGTTTGTAATATCGGGACGCGCGTGAATTAACAACAGCCGTTTCATAAATCCTCCAAAAGAGAAACAAAACTCCCCTATCCACGAAAGGATGAGAACTGCAATAAAGTCGAGGCGAGAAGAGAGAGAGAGAGAGTGTGTGTGTGTGTCTCGCGCGTTAACGATGATACGCGCGGATTGTTTAAAGTGTACGAGCGCAAAGCGAAGAGAGAAGAGACGCAGTAGTGCAAACGCAACCGTGCGGAAAATAGCCTTCTGAATTACGCACACTCCGTAATGGAGTTTACTCTCTCTCTCTCTCTTTCTCTCTCTTTCTCTTCACGTTACTTTTGCTTCAAATTGCATAGGAAACTATAAACGCGCGGGATATTCCGCAATAAGTTACACGTCGCCGATAAGTTGCACTCCGAGTCGGTTTGATTGATCTATCGCTCGGATTCGAGATCGGTCGTTATTTTCATAATGAGCTACGTGTCAACATCGTCGTGCCGACACGCGGAAGCGCGTCGCTGGTTGAGAGAAAATATATTTCGCGCTTTGCAACTCCCTATTACGTAATTCGGTCGGCGCGCGCATTCGAAACGCCTTTGTACCGCGCAACGTGCCGCATAAATTATGTTCTCGTCGAAGGTTCTGAAAATCTCTCCTCAACTACTTCTCGAATATATTATATATCGACCAAGATCGACGACACACACACACACACACATCTTCGCGTAGAAATCTCGAGAGAGAGCGGCAAGCGCTCGACGTTCTTGTCGCGCAAAAATTCGCAAAATCGCGCTCGAATAAACCTCCTAAGTGCGCATCCTCGGAAAACTCGTTTGCACGACCGCGCTTCTGTTATTCGCTCGTTCCTTTTTTGTTCTCGCGGCAATTTATCGACCATGTGTTTCTCGACCGGAAAGTTTTTTTGTTTTTTTTTTTTACCTCCACAGCTTCGCGCGTATCCGCCTCGTCCTCGTACGCTAAGTATATCTCGATAATGTGCGAGAAATAAATGTTCACGGACGTATATACCTATATGCGTATATCGCGAGCAGAGTAACACGCAATTTAACTGGCGCTTTTGCGCTTAAATACGTTTATGTTAAAATACATTACGTTAACAATTAAAACATTGTGTTCTCTCTCCCGGAATTATACATATTAATTATACATATATGATTTTGAAGCGAGCCGTGAATTATATAATTATAATTTGTGTATACGTTTGTGTGTGTTTCAGGTGAGCACATTACGCCGAATTTAATGGAGCTATTTCGGTAGGCGAGATGCGCCTCGCCGGTGGTCGGCATCGTGAGCGATTTATGGTATTTACCACGGGCAGGTGGCTTAACGCTTCAACACGAGTTAAGTGTTAAACGAAACCTCGCGGGTTACGAGTCCCGGGTGCGAGAGCGCGCGGCGCTTTTGCCGCGTACACGCGGTGTAATATATCGTCATTATAAACCGAAAGTAAATTATTTCGCGCGCGTTACGCGCAGCTGCGAAATAAATGCGCGCGACTTATTATTTCCGAAGCTTCTTAAGTTTCCGGGGTTTTATTTTGATTTCTCAAACAGTAGGGAAAAAAAAAACCGGTGAGCGAGAAGAAAATCGCCGCGAAAAGAACATTTGCGACACACACACACACACACACACACACTCTCTCTCTCGCGTCTGAATTATGTCGTCGATCGGCTCGAATTAATGGCTCGCAACCGCCGCGGTGTAATTAACGCCCCGACAGAGAGGGGGGAAGAGGGAGGCGTGCAAAAATGTGCGAAGTCGCGGAAAGTCGGGCTAATTAACTTTTAAAGCGGCGACACTCGATCGCATCTGCACCCGGATTTATTCGGTCCCCGTGTGTGTGAGGTGCGTTGTGCGCGCACGTCCGAATAGCGCGCTGCGTGTACATTCTCGCTCGCTATGTTTGCACGCACGTAGTACACGCGATAAGCCGGTTGCTCGTCGTAATTGCGATGCGCGCCTTTGACGCGCCAGCTGGATTTGCGATCGCGTCATTTAATTACTCAGCGCGCCCGTATATTAAGCGAATTCATCGAACACATCCTTCTCTCTCTCTATCTCTCTATCTCTCTCTCTCTCTTCCTCTCGTAACGTGGGAATATTGCGCGTTGCCGCTAACCCAAACGCTTAACGAGCCGAAGGCACGTTAATTAAGCATTGCCGCGGCTAATGCAAATTCGCACGCGGTTCCATTCGGCGGCAACGCCAACCATCGCTCACCCGCCGAGGAATTGTATCGGAAAACGGAGAAGCTCCAATTTCTATGAATATATGGGCGATGATCGGGAAACTTGATGAAAATCGCGGCCGATTGTACGTCAGTCGGCTCCCGATTGGATGATTAATTAACGCCGAAGCGGCTCTCCCAACGGGTTTCAACTGAACTTGACATCTGATTGTAAAATAATATATACAACAACTTTTTTTCTCGGCGCAACTAACCTAAATTAATATAGTTTCTATATATATATATATATATATTTCGCAAATCCAACGTATTAATTTGAAAGGTTTTAAATAGTTCCGAGAATCGTGTCTGAAGACCCGTCAGGGATCATCCAGATTCGAATGTTTCTAATTGGGGAATCACTATCAAATTTCCCGTTTGAATAATTAAAAGTAGATTGCGCTAATTCGAATTGACGCCCGTACAATATTAATATCAAAGATTTCTACACGTGTTGTAGAGTCACGCTAGTCGATAAAGAGTGTGATTAACTATTCGCAGAATGACGTTATCGCGAACGTTGCGTCCATTTTTCACCTCGCAACTCCTCCGATATCTCCAGCCCAGTGCCTATCTGTTACGTTATTAATCACCGAGCAGATTAGCCGGCTTGAATTAATCCTCGTATTAATCAACCCCTTTTAGAGCCTAACGCTTTCTTCGGAGGTGTCTCTGGTCGGCGCCGCCGACCTTTCGTTCGCTTCGTTAATAAATCGAGCATTCAAACCCGCTTTCAATCTCAAACACGCCGCGAATGGTCGACGTATAATATTTTAATTTCAACGATAAGCAAGCTGTATATACATTTTCGCGGTCGATTAATACAAGTCAATTACTCGAAACTGGAACGTGTGACAAATTAAAACTTTGAGACAAGTTTGAAGTGTTCTTCAGACGTGTTGGACTTTTTTGGTTTTTTTTGAAATTCGGATCGCGCGATATATCTTTCTCGGCGTTTCACGACGTTTTTCTTGCGTATGAATTATTGATAAACGCATTTCCTCCTTGAAAAATATTGACGTCTAAAACATCTTGAAAGGAAATAACAGTAATTTCGCCTGGATATCCTTTTCGTATTTATCCCACGCGACTCGACATAAATATCACTCTGGCTGACCGACATGGGGCGAGATATACGATATTGCTCGCAGGACAAGAGCGCAACCAGCGCGTGACCCGCCTTTGAAATTGTCCTAAATGACATCGCTTCCCATCGCCGCTATCGTCTTCTCTCTAGACGCGCGCGTACGTGTTTGACGCGTATAGATCCGCTCGATCACTTGTGTGTCTGCCTGCGTTTGTGTGTTTTAATCATTCGTCTAAAATTCGTTTAATACTTCGCAAGGACAGTAATTTCTTGCATTTCGTTTTTGCTATATACGCTACATAGAAAGTGTCTAAAAACTTATGGCACACAGTCGAAGCGTAGAGATAGATTCGGAATATGAACGAAAAATAGATTCGGAAATCTGAACGGAACAAAAAAAAAAAAAAATAGATTGTCGGACTCAACAATAAAGTCGTCATTTATCGCGCAAGCACAAGCGCATTATATCGCGTATAAAAATATATGTGTCTGTTCTCGCATG
Organism: Pseudomyrmex flavicornis; assembly: GCA_014825475.1. NCBI lineage: Eukaryota > Metazoa > Arthropoda > Insecta > Hymenoptera > Formicidae > Pseudomyrmex > Pseudomyrmex flavicornis. The sequence continues at coordinate 4,723 of QVNW01003259.1, forward strand.
TGACAAATGAGCAGAGAACACGCGCGTATTATAGATATTATATTTGTATGTGCATGTATATGTATGTAAATACGTACGTAACCACACGCGTATATATATCTCTGTGATATATCATTTATCAATATCAACACTAGATGGAGATTGACATAAATCCGTATTTTCTCGTATATAAGAATTGCCCAATTGAGTATAATATGCGAAGAACGTAGCATTACTCTATGCATGTGTCCAATTTTTTTGTTTTCTTTCTTTTCCGTTTTTTTTTTATCTATATTATTTCTGTGCAATTTTTGGAAGTGGGCGAGAGAATAACTCTCGCTCCGCAAACTAAAGCAAACATAATTATAACAGAATATACTGTATATAAATCTTACGTATATCCAAACGTCTTGACTGACTAAACAGAATGTCTGAAAAAATTTTGACGAAAGCCGAAGTATAATATGAAAATAAAGTCCGGTCGATTTGAAAAGTCATTTACGATTTTGCAAACATCGCAACATCTATCGAGTTATTAATGCGAGCTAATGAGCGCGTAAGAAGCGATGGCCCAAAGGCCTTTAGGTAGGCGTGTGTGATTTTCAGTTGTACTGCCGTGAAAATCAGCTGATCGCAAAAAACTTTGCCGCTCGTTTGTTTGCTTCGCTTCTCTGGACATTGTAGATCAGATAAGTCATGTTTTTACAACTGAAAATTACATATACAGACCCTATATAGATATTGTCGCTTCCCACGCTCTCTTTAGTTTACATTTATTAATTAATAACTCAATATATGAATATGGCGAACTCTTTACAAAATGGTAAATGATTTTTCTGTTGAGATTGATCGAATATATCTTCGCACTCTGGCTGTGTCCGAATTTTTCAGATATCTTGTACATGTTTACGTACGTTCTAAATCGTGAATCTGTACACAATGTCTGCACGTAAAAACAATACTTACAATTATCCAATAATTAGTATCAATCGGCAATTTTCTTCGAAATTTATCCGACAGTTCTTCGTAACAAAATCGTCGAAAAAAAAATAAAGAGCCAATTACAATTCGTATCACCGAAAAGATCGCACAAAAATACAATGGGACATATTCCGTCGCAATATTCATAAAGAAGAAATACAGTTTCTTTGTTTTTTTTTTGCTCAACGAGTTTTAAAGTAGCGCATTTGCCATGAAAAGAGCAAACGAGCAGAAAGCAGGAGGGAGGGGGAATATTTGCATTCGTCTGATGTTCTTCGAGCACAAAACTGGACGATCTCCGCGCGATACTACAAAAGAGGCGGTAAAAGCTTTCTATCGGAGCGTCACGCTCGCGGTTAAACAGGTTAAACGTCGACATCGCGCCGACCGACGAGGCGCGCATTTAATAATAACGTGCCTTACGGCGCGCGTCTTTTAATTAGCCTCCTCGCGGGAGAAACAATGGAGGCGCGGACGCGGCGAAACGAAAAGACGATCTCGCGAGTGTAGCCGCGTATTATAATGGCCCCGAGCGAGGCTCCTCTCGAGTTTCTCTCTCTTTCTTTCTCTCGTACATAAAGTCCCGGGTCGCGAGCGCGAGCGTTGCGCGTAACGGCGAATCCGGTTGCGCGATACGGTACGTGTATATATACCGTTCAATTATCCCGGTTCCTTTCTTCCGTGGCGCGCGAAATAACAATGCGGCGTAAGATAAACACACGATAAGCGCGGGAGGGCACGGCGCGTTCGCGTTCCATCGGAACGAAATGAAACTGCGTAGCCGCGCGACACCGCGCCAACCGTGGCGCGCGGTGTGACACAAAAGCCTTTCCCACACCCTCCCGCGCAAAAGTAACCACCTTCCTGTAACTTCTGTCTCGTTCTCGGTCGCAAGAGTTTTATATATAGCGGGCGGTCCTATTCTCCGCACACTGCGGTCGTACTTTTCCCTCCTCCTCCTCCTTCTCTTTCTCTTCCCCCTTGCGCTTTATTTGCCGTCGATGTCGCGTCTATCGTTCTCTCGGTTGCGTTTACCCCGCTGTCGTATTCCCGCGGGATATTTTCCACCCGCCGCGCGGAGAGACTACTCCTCCTCTTCCAACTTTCCGCTTTCTATTTGTCTTCGCACGCTTTCTCTTTCTCTCTCTCTCTCTCTCTCGTGTATCTCACGCGCGCGCGTGTATGCTCTCGCTCCTCTGTGCGCCGCATTACCGTCTTTCCCGCCGCGGTTGTGTACCAATGGCGGTCGTTTAGTAACAATCGAACTCGGGGTTAACGCCGTCGGGCTCTTCGGTCCGATACCGAAGTAGTTTCCCGTTCGGTGACAACTCACGGGGCGTCAGTCTGGAAAATGCGAGCGCGTTTATAGACTATCAGCGCTCGGATAGGACAAAGGAAAAGCGAAGATGAAACATCCGTGGTAAACACGACGACGTTCGGGTCGACGTTTAATATACTATTTGTAGATCCACGGGAACACCGTGTAGAGGCCGAGAAGACAGACGCGATTAGCTTGTCGAGTTCTCGCTCTGATTAATCTCTCACGGGGCGTCCCCCGTGAAACGCCATCGAGAATCGCTCCGCGTCGTTTCGCGCTGAAAAATCAGCGCGATCAGTTTTACGTACACTTCGTCTTCCTCCCACAGCCGTTGTCGGTTGTCCAAAAAGCGAATTCAGAAACGCGTCCCTTCTCAGACGTGATCATTACCTTCGCGCCTTCGCTTCTTTACCTTCTCGCGCGGTTTGCGATGACGATAGCGCGAACGAAAACTACCAGCGGGAGGGCGGCGAGGAGAGGCGAAGGCTCAACGTCGCATTCAAATTAACCGGAACTAACGAGCGGAGACGAAGGGAGGCGAGAGATCGACGGAGAAAGAATCGCGTCATTTCGGTCAGTTCGCGTGGTGAAGAACGATCATCTGCAACCGCGCGATCCGGAGAGAATAGGGTCGTTATCCTTTAATTAGACGGGGGGCGAACGCGATCGGCGGTCCGCGTTTGATGATAATTAGCGTCGCCACCCGATGACGAGGAGTGTGAAAGCGCGCGAGATCCGTTCCTGACGATCCCTCGAGTAGAGACGCACAACTTCGATGATTTCTGCCGCTATATAATATAAACGTCAATCCCTCCCTTCCCTCCCTCCGGCGAGTATTTTGTTCGACGCGCGCGTTGCGCATCGAGCGAAAAGAGCGAAATAAAATCGGCGATGAGGTTGCTGTTTTCGCGCAAACACGCCGCGCGCGTTTTCTTCGTGTTTGGTTGGCGAATCAGAATGTGTCTTCGTTAGCTTCCAATCAAAAGGCGCGATATTCTCACACGCTGTTGACTTCCTGCGCCGTTCTTCCCAAGTGGCGGGTTTGCACGTGAAATTGAATTTCGCAGCGCGCGGCGATGCCGCCGCGCTTTTGAAATTCGTCGTCGCGTACGCGTTGTGCACGTTCGAGCGAATTCGTGCCGGTTTAAACGCGTCTCCTACTCGCCTATTCCCGCGAAACTACGATATTTACACAGGCGCTGTGTTTGCGCAATATTTCCATGTGCCATTTTTACGGCTGATGGCGCGCGCGAGTGTTGTCGTCGTGGTGTGGGGAAAAAAAAAAAGAAAAAAAATTCTGTAAGCGAATTTAATTGGAAATTCGAGCGCGCGATCGTGACGCGTTTGACCAACACACAGTTTCGCTGTAAATTCATAATGCGTGTGCGGGTATTTTGTGATCGGCATGTAAACACGGTCCGAAAATTATGCGCATTTCCCGTATATAGTTGTGTGCAAAACGATGCGAAAACGGATCGCGTTGCGTGCAAATATTATTTTTTTTTTCTTCCCCTATACTTCACGATTTCGCGTTTAATTGTAACACCGGCTGTTAATCGACCCGCATATTTAAATATTTTAACATTCGTAAATATGTTTATCTAACCGTGTGTTTGTGGCGATAAAAATATATAGGATACTTAACAATTAGCGAAGTCACTTCCAGAGATTTTTGTTAATATATAATTTAATGAAAACGATAATTTTACGATTTTGTTATCGTGTGTGTAATAATATAACTTGCAAAATACTTGAGGAATTTCGGTAGAAAATAAGAAATAAAGACAGTATATATATTATTTAAGAAACAATATATTATTTTTGTATATATATATATTCTTTAGCTAAAAATTTATATACTTGTATGTATTGGATTACTAAATGTAATTTCAATTCTCGATATTCGCTCGAATTTCCGCATCAAATACATCCTTTGCCGTATCTATATTCGGAGAATCAGTTGTTTAATTATTTAGACCGGGCCGAAGTGAACGCGCGCGTCGTGAACTCGATAATTGACGAAATCGCTCCGATGCAACCGATGGATTATTTCACATCGCGACGCTGTTTCTGGCGTAGACACGTGTCTCTCCTTTCTTTCCTCTTAATTCCCATTTCTTCTTTTGGAAGATTTTACACACTCACTCTCTCTCTCTCTCTCTCTCTCTCTCTCTCCGCCGCGTAGACGATGGGAAATACGAACCTTCGGTTCTCGCGGAAGCTTCAAGTCTGTATTTCCGGCAGACGACGGGGAATCCGGCGAAAAGGAATTCGGTCGGACGGGGAAGGGGAGGGGACGAATCGAACATCTAGGCCTCTCACGATGGAGACACTCGAAGGTCTCTACCGCCCGTCGATGGTCGATGGACTCAGACAACCATCCATTCACGGACGTCTCATACCATCAGCATCTCCCGGACCCAACCCCATTTCCCATTCCCTCGGGAGAGAGAGCCGCACTGCACATTTCCCAGACGTGCCCCCGGTGCCGGCAGTCAAATGCCAATACGGCACTTATCCCCTCGAACTAAAGCCTCCCTCGTTCGCCAACACTACTACCATCAAGAGAGACTCGAGCTTTCTCTCTCTCTCTCTCTCTCTCTCTCCCTCGCTCGCTCTTCCATCCCGCGTCTTTCAACCCCGTTCGCGAGACCACGCCCGTGGCAAGGGGCTTTTAAACCATTATGGGAAATGACGCATCGTGGGTCGTGCCGAGGAATTCTCCGGCCATATATTCGTGGCATGTGTCTTCGAGGGCACTTCAACGTCGTTTATGGAGATGGATGCGTCTCGCGGTGGAGCCCGAGGAAAGCAAACGCGCGCACGCGTCTTTTATTTAGAATCGTAAAATTGCATCTTTCCGTTTAAGAGTCGCGGCGATGGAAACGCGAATTTATACCGATACTTTCGTTTTTTTTTTTTTTTTTTTTTTTTTTTAAAAACAGTCAATTTCTCGTATTTATCGGAAATATATTGAAAAGAGGAAATTGTTTTGTTCTTTTTTTTGTTTTTTAAATAAAAAAAAAAAAGTTTCCTTTCGCATTGATTGGAAGCTCGTTGCGAATATTGAATTGTATGAGCGTTTTGACGCGCGCGCTCAATTGTTCGATGGAAAATCGAACGCGCGACAGAAAAAAAATCATTATTTAACGATTTTAACAGAGCGCGTGTTCGTCTGCGAGATAACTATCGCGGGCGGGTAAACTGACGGACGTTTGTTCGGTTTGTTTGTCAAAGTAGGTATGTTAAAGCTGATTGAAATGAGGGCGGATCCGCGGGTGTTTTACCAGCGGAGCCTTTTCCTCTACTACGTGGGTGCGGTCAGTGCCAACAAAGCGACATCACAATGAGGCCGCCGATCGCCCTCCCCCCCCTCCCCCCGAAGGGCGACGAGTTTATTCTGCGAAAAATCGATCGTTTTTCGCTACGTAGCCGAGCGCCAATGCTTTTTGAGAACGCGGAACGCCGAAACCGCTCGTCGCTTTTATTTATCCGCGACGATTCCCGCCGGTCGTCCGAAGTAGATTAATCAAAATTTCAATTTTCCGCGGCTCCTCGCGAATTAGAGTTAGTTTTTCTCGATATATGGAAGAGAGATACGCAAACTAACTTTATGCCTCCCCTCTCCGGGATTACTTCTTGCTAAAATTTCTCCGCTGAAGTTTAAAGGAAGCACGTTTCTCTTGGCCTCGTCTCCCTCTCCCGAGACATTTCCGCCTAGGAAGTGGGTGCTGGAAGATTTAGCTTCCACCACCGCGAAAAAGAGGAAAGGATTTTTAAGTACTTACTCGCGCGCTTTAGCTGCGAGAAAGTGGAAATCGACAGGGCTGGATTAGACTTCTTCCTTCCCAACCCGAAAAAATAGCGAAAGTTTCCTTGAGCTTGAGGTCAAATGGTCAAAAAGTTCGACGTCTAAAATGTACAGCTGTTAATTTTTAAATTCCGTGAAATTGCGCCGACGCGCATTAAATTCTTAACAATTTTTTCGCTCGAAAGTTAATTGAAAATACATACACATGTAGGTGTGTTGAATTTTTAATTTGTAATTTTTAAGAGACGACAAATTGCGCGCGTGCGATATTTGATCAAAAAATGTCTCTCCCTTCGACACGAGAAATTATTTAATTCTGTTGTTACGCGGTCGCTTTAACCGTTTGCCGGTTTAATTTTTCAATATCGCGTTCTTCCGATCGCTTTGCGACCGTTCAAGCGGGACGACTCGAGTCGCTTCTCCACGACGACGATCTACGTTCCCTTCGTGTTCCCTCGACGCGCCTCCGTCTCTCTCCCCGGCGCGATTCGGTTCTTCTCGTCGCGCCCTCGCACACTCTCTCTCATAGAAATCCCGCACACGTATCGGGCACGTATCCAGCCGGAATAATCGAGCGGACGATTTCGTTCAGAAACGATCAGCGCGAGGCAGACGGTTCCCTTGACTCGAAACATGATTTCGAGGCGGGCAACAGTTTGTCGTTTGCTGCTCGCTCGGGGAAACTGCCGCTTTTACGCGAGAGTGCTCTCGGAAACTATCCATCGGCTCCGTAACTCGGTACGTCCGTACTGCCGCTTGGACGCGAGCAATTCGAGAAGAAGAGAAACTTAGATGCTACTTTTTTTCTCCCACCCGCCACGTGTGTGTTCCTCATCGGAAAACAGGAAAATAAAGTCACGTGGGGGCGCGCCTAAATGCGAGAGTGGGAGGGCGCTCTCTTTGAAGAATTTAATCAAATGCGTCGAAGACGCTAGTACAATTATATCGATCCGGATGAGATGTGGCATAATTGTCTCTTTTATACTTGAATATATATCACGAAAAGTTTGAACGAAAACATCAAATACTCGCACATTGCGAATTTCAACTGTGCGCAGAAAATGTTTTCTTTCAGTCGCGTATGTACGTAAGATAAAGAGTATCAGATGTGTTAATAGTTTTACTTTCCGTATGTGTGTTTATTGTTTTGTTTTATTTTTGTTATGATTGCTGTGGCACTGAGGGTTCATCGATAATCGATGTTCGATAATCGATACTAGTCCTATTGTCCGGATTAACAATAACGAAGATTCTTCCGTAAATGACAATAAATATGTTCTTTCCTTCTTTAATATATAAATGAGTACACAAGATGTAACGTATATTACTAAAAAGTCATATTACACGTACACACGCACTTGAAATAAAGAACGTGTATAAAAACTTTACGACACATTGTTCGTTTACTGTACATAAATTGTACTGCCACTGCAAGTTTATTTGTATAAAATACGAAAAGCGAAACATCATGCCGCGTGAGATATTGCTTCGGGACGGAGAGAGAGAGAGAGAGAGAAAAAGAGAGGAAGGCGCAAAATTCGGTTCCGCTTCGATGGATTTTCCAGTGTGCTTTTCCCGCCGCCGACAGCGTTCGTCCCGGCGAGACCGGTCCCTGGAGAAATACACGCGCGAGGTTTATATATATGTACGAGAGAGAAAGAGCAATTCACGAATTGTTTACTCGACGAAAAGTGTCGAAATTAAAGCAACAATATTTCCCGCCTCTTCTCGACCGTAATGCCCGCTCGGCGAGTTTTCATCGTCCCGTCGCGTCGCGACCTCGAATTCTTTTTCTCTCTTCGCAAATTACCCTCCTAGTCTGGAGAACGTATATGTTTCGAAACACTCTTGTGAGCTCTTTGAGATTAAAGACGCCGTCTCGTTTCGAGACGGTTGATTTCAATCCTGCGAATAAAAGCGCGGGTTTTTTTTATCGCGATCGAGCGATTCTGACAAACTGAGATTTAGAAGCAAGGAAAAAGTTTTTTTTTTTAGAGTATAAGAGTTGGTTTCCCGCACTTATATCTTATTCTTTTCTACAAAAAAGGACAAATTATAAAGATACAATATAAAAAAACAATTTTTAAAAATATATAAATATATTTATATATTCATTGTATTTAATATACATTTGTTTTTTTTTTTATAATTTGAGACATTGTCGTTCATATTTGCGCAAGTAACGGAGATAAGCATACGCATTATGCCGGTAATCTACATGATGAAGATCGCTTTGTCGCTCCCCGCGCCGTAAACAGGGTCGTGTGTTGTCGTCGGGGAAACAGGTATAAGGATGATCCGGATGACGCTCTCTCTCTCAAGAGGAGAGCACGAATTCTCTCGCGATAATAGAGAAGGACGTCACGGTTGCCGCGCGGGTACCGGTGTACACCGTGATAAATCAGCTGCACAGTCGCGCCCAAGGCTTATCAGTCACGCCATATTCATACCGGTTCGTTCTGAGCCGGTGGCTTCGACCGACCCGGGGCTGTTGTGTCCGCCCCGCACACACGATTATCCGTCGTAACACGAATCCCTAAAACGTCACCACAGCTTGCGACAAGAGATCCGCATCTTTCTCATCCCCTCCCCCGCGGCTCGTGAAATATTAAGAAACTATCGATCGCGAGAAACACACGTGCGGTCACGTTAGTCGTTTTTTTTTTCTGTCTCGATCGTCCAAAAAAAACTGCAACGATTTCGATGTGGTAAATTTTAACGCTGATTAATGCTAGTCTTAATTTTATTTCCACGAGAGTCTCTCAGTTTCTGATGAAAAACTCGTGTATAACAAAAAAAAATCGCCATGTGTTGTTTTTTTTTTTTTTATATCGACAATATCTGTTTAAAGATTATTTTCGTAAAATAATTTCACAGAGTGATATGTTGCCGAACCGAAACAGGACTTGATTAACACGGCAAATCGGATTGCGTTTGTCGTCGTACAACAGCGACGGGCGTTCGAGCTCCGGGTGTAACGGTCAGGCCCCGACGGCAATAATCAATAATCGTCTAATCACGGATCTAAATGTCCCGCGGCTCGCATAAATTGCGGATACGTCGGGCGCAGCGCCGATAAATAATACATTCTATGAGCGCATCTCCCGCCGCGCGGCGCGTGCAATTTCCTGCGACTTTCCTCCGATCGATGCTTCACACGCGCGACTTGCAACCGCGCCGGCTCGGTATGTAGGTATATATCCATGACTTCCCGGCGATAGAGATCATCGATCTCACCCCTCTGCCTATCCTCTTTATCCTCCTCCTCCTCCTCTTCCCGTCTGTCCGCATTCGACGCGTTTAAGTGCGCAAACGCACGTGCGTTTAAACCCCCTCGCCCCGTTCCCGTTCGGGACGCATTGTCTTACCTCCGGCTGACCCTCGCGGGGTCGTAGATCAACCGGGCTTCCTGGAGTAGCCCGCGGTATAAATCATCGGGCGCGCCGGTTAGCCTTAGCGAATTTATCGTCCGCGTCCGAGGCACTTAATTTATCAAACGGGACAACGAGCGGCACGCAGCGAAGCGGCGCGTACGTTCGTCCGCTTGCGAAAAGCGAGCAAACCGACAAACGCTACCGCGGAATTCCGCGCGTACCTTACCGCGCACAGTTTTCTGCGTGGCGAAGAAAATTTCATTCGAGAGGCTTGGTGCGAAATATTTAAATAATCTCTTCCCGCGTGAGATTTATTATATTTTACTCTTCTCGCTCGTCCTCTCGATCCCCATCCACGTCCTCGTGGGGAGGAAGGAAGAGGCCCCTCACTTTCACGGCGGACTTCGATGCGCGGACGTATCGTTGTGAGGCGCCACATTTAGTAGATACGTCCGAGGAGACTCCCCGGGGGGAATACGAGGTATGAGGAAGAGCGGAGTACAGAAAAATTGAAATTCAAAGTTACGGCCGCATCCTCGCGAAAAATCCTACTGCGCCGGGTGTGCGACGCTCACATGCCGCCGCCGTCGCTGCTCGAGGAGAAATGAAATCCTGGCTGGAGCGGCCATCGAGCGCAATAAAAACCCTCGTAAAGAAAAGAGGTCATACGTATATACGCCTTTCCCCTCCCTTCCACTTCCGTCCACCATTTTCCGTAGGAAAAGTATCGTCATTGAATACAAGGCGGGATACATTGGATGCACGAAGTTTTACTGTTAACAATATTTCGATCTTGTTTATATTAGTACGGACATCCATGTACCTATTAAATATTTCACACGGCTAATAAAGTGCCGACATATTGGATGAACAATTTTAAATGTTTAACTTTGTTTCGTGAACCGACCGGGCAAACGTTAAATAAGGATGGAAATTACGTGAAATGTTCACGTGTAAAATAAAATTATTATAAATTACAAAGTTCAGATTGATAATAATTTATTGGGGAGAGAAAGAGAGAGAGAGAGAAGAATTTATCGCAGTTATAATTATGTGATTGCACTTACTAAATATTACACCGCTGGATTTTGTGATACGACGCCGTCTTATCGCCGTGCGCGCTTTTCCTTCACATCAGATTAAACACGCCAGTTCTGTCTCTTTCTCTCTGAGAGCGATCGCAGAAAAGGCCCCGGTCCTCTTTTCCCGCTCCTTTTATCGACGTCATCTAACGCGCAGAGTCAATTAGTTAATGGCTTGCGGACATTCGCGTAATCAGTGCCGCAGCGCGAATGAAAATATTGCCAACCCACGCGATTACGTCCGTGATTACATATAAACACACACACACACGCCGGAAAAGAAGCGCATACGCGCGAAACTACGAAAATTAAACCGCGTTAATCGTCCGTGGAAACAATTGCAAATAAGGGAGATAGACGCGCGCGCCGGTCTAGGATTTTGCCTAGGTCTTTTTGTTTTCCGCGCAAAAACCCGGCGCAAAGAAAAAGCGGCGGTCGCTGAGAGCCGATTTCTCGTTAATACACTTCTTTTTCCTCAGGATCACGTGCATCCCCCCGGCCGCGATGGTGTCAATTAGTTAATGGCGGGAGCCGCGCTTAGGCAAAGCCACGTTAAAATCGCGGCAATAGGGAAAGCGCATAGTGAGTGTCGTGCCGATCCATTAAGCATATTGCGCAGCCCAACCTCCTAAGTTCCTAAAAAAAAAAAAAAAGCAAAAAACACCTTGGATCGCACACGGAGCGGGAAATAATATTAATAGAAGAGCGCACATGTAGAGCGTGTGTGACACTTGAATTAAAACTCTCTCCTAGTCGCGATTATTGTCCAGCTCACGTGGTGTGTCAGATTTCCCGCCAAATGGATATTGGACAAAATGCGAGCGCGTATTGTTGGATATTTTGAAGCGCGCGATGAAAGGAAAATTGACGGTTTCGTAAAACGCGATGTTTTTTACGCGTGTTTTCGCTCACGAAGCTTTACATTCCAAAGCATATCATCATACAATGCTTCGTATTTTGTTTTGCACACGAAGTGTGAGAAGCAGGTTTATAAATATGTATTTTACTTAGAATGCCGTGGAATTTCCACGTTTAACGCGAGCATTGTATTGTTAGAACTCTTATCCTCATAAGAAAGAGACAAATTGCTCCTGACAATTTCAAATAATTAAGAAACACGAACACGCAGAGCCAGTTTGTCAAAAAAAAAAAAAAAATATATACACACGCGTAGTTCGCAACGATATAGATTCTCTCTGCTTCGTCTAAAACGCAGTCGTCAAATTATTTGTGCGAGTTTATTTTCCGTTTCCGTGCATTTCGCGATTTTGACGTGTTCTGGTTTTGATTGCAGTAGAAGCTAAATTATATATTCTCAAGAAAGTTATTCTTATAATTTGTGTAATTCTCACTGTGTCACAAAAATACGCGCAATACAAAAAGCGGCGCAAATATATTTGCCGCAAATCACGAGTGTATGGAATATTTATGTTTTCCTGCAGATTGTGCGCCAACAACAGTCTCGATAGATTTTCGAGACTGCAATATACGTTCAATGGTATTAGAGACTCGCGTACCATTGTAGGTACCTACGTATGTGCTTGTTGTGTGTGTACTGCGATGTAAATAATTCGCGCATCGACGTCGCGTCTGTAATAAAAACCACGTCTCTTTCGTACGTTTTATCTTAATTAAGCAACTTGATTATATGTCATGCTGCCACTTGATTCTCGCTAAAACGGAAATGATATCGTTGCCGTTGAAATTCGTACGACGTGTCGTCATGAATATTTAGCGAACGTCGTTCTAAATTGGTCCGCGAGACAAAACCGAGTATTTCCATTTGTGTTCTTTGATTTCTCTCTTCCTTTCGTCCCGTCGTCACTTCGATTGCGAGTGTCTTCCCTCACTTCGATTTTAATTAAATGCTTTTTCGCTTCAAAGAGGCGCACCACTCCCCCAATGGCAAAGAGTGTTCGTTTCTGCGCGCGATCGAAACGACCGAGATTCCGGTGACGGGGACATTTGTTTTCTCCGGATATAAACGAGGAAAGAATAGATCACTTCTGCCTTTCGGAACTTCCCGGATTGCCGATTAATCAAGACGTACCCGGCGACAAAATTGCACGAAAGAACTTCTTTGTTTGGAACAAGAATCTGAAGAAGCCGCCGGCAATAGTTTTTTTTTTTTCTTATTTTCTCGCGTCGTTGCAAGGATGGTCTTGTTTTTTTAACAAACAAAGAGGTTCTTCTTTTGCGACAAATAGAACATATTTCATTGTGTAATATTGACAGGTAATAAGTCTTTTGTTACTTTTTGAAACAAAAACGTGGAGATGCCGCCGGCAATATGTTTTTCGCTTCGCACTCGTCGTTGCGATGACAGTTATTTTGCCACGAACTATTTTTCTCAGGTTGTTTTTTTTTCTTTCTTTCTCTTTTCTTCTCTCTCTTGAATGCTCTTTCAAGATTAATTCGGAAAGCGCACGAGTGTTAGCTTCTCGTCAAACTCATATCTGCGATAGACATTTTGCGGGAAAAAAAGTTTTGCTGTTACATGGCCAGCGGAGAAAAACTCGCTGAATCCACTGAGGTTTTTTGTTGACAAAAAAACGAAAAGTTGCGTTAAGTCTTAGCAAGTTTCTCTTATCGACCATACACAGTAACTAATCTTCTTGCTATTCCAGCAAAACTTTTTTTTTCCGTGTTCGAACTTTGAATCGAAACTTGGATCGAACGTACAAGCTATACAAAAGATAAAAAATCCTTTTTATCTTTCCCTTCTCCTTTCGGTGTCAAATAACAAAAAGATGGAAATGCAGATTTCATATTTTTCAAGACAGAGTTTTCCTTAATTTAATCAAAAGAACTAATTGAACGTAAGTGCTCTTTGTTCCTGATACAAATTGGGCGTTGGAAAGCGACGCAAAGCGGATAATGAAATATGCGTGCTCGTATCTCGAGTTTATATCGCAGAGTTTATTTCGCTTGCGAAGAAAAACGGGCTCGGGGATTTTCACCGACGCGTATTGATATTACGGTTTGATTTAACGCCGGGATTAACTTTATCTAAAAATACGACTTTACTAATTGCGCGTTAAATAATCCGGGGAGTTATTGCGTGAGCATCCAGGAGTCGTTGTTAATTTGTATCGCGTATACCGCAATTTAACTCGCGACGCGCATTAACAATCGTGATATTATATACATCCGACCGCGTATTGTTAAAGTTCGTGAAATTATGAACGGAAAGTTGCTACGTTGTGGCAACGCGCTTGTGCGTGCTGCCGGCTAGTCACGGTTCGAGCGAGCTTTTAATCCACTTGTTCTCTATACGCGGCGGAGTGACGCGGCGGCTCTTTAAAATTGACTTACACGCGAGAGCCTTTCAGACGTTTAAAACTCGCCTTTTTCACAACATTAACGCCATTCATGTAAATAAAAAAGTTCATATTCCTAACAATTTACTTGGGGGGAAGGGGGGGGAATCCAACAGCTATTTGGTCAAAATAAATGAAACAATGCCGTATTAAAAAAAAAAAAAATGGTTAGGTAATGAAGACAGTAAAGGAGAAAAGGAAACGTCGGAAATATAGGAATTAAATGACTTAAGATTTAGTGCAAAACCATTAAAAAAAATTAACTCGAAGAAGCACACATTGTGAATATACAAACTTTTCAGAGTTCCTCATCTTCTTTTCTTTCAATATTTTTGATATTTTAGTAAAGTTTTATTCTTCGAATTTCAACGCGAGCGAGAAATTTCTACGACACAACCGTAAATAATCGCGTTGAAAACGAACGTTTAAGTGTGTTACGCGACATATTGAACGTTGCGCGACCGACGTAAAAACTTAAAGGCCGATCGTATATCACGGCGTAGTCTATGCGTAACTAACTGCGAGAGAGCTTTTCGAGCGCGTACGTACGTATGTATCGTTTACACTCTGTATACCGATAATTTCTTCAAATCCACGTAAATTAAACTCTCGTTATTTCCGCAATGAATGTCACGGACGGAGTAATGTGACGTTAATGCGCCGTGACGTTAACAAGCTCAGATTTATAAGTGTTGAGACTCCGCTCGCGAGCTCATAAAAAACTGGAGTAGTTTTCGCCACGAAAGTGCGATTTCGTTTTCTAAAATAACAATTTTATATATAGCGTTTTTTTTCAAAAGACATAAATTTTCTCTTTTGATCGAATTACGTCCGAAAAATTGGCGCGTTACATTTGATTGTTTTTTCTTTCTTTCACGGTGTCAACTTTTTGTTGCGATCGATACGAAAATACACCGAAAAAGTTTAATTCGACGATTAAACTTGTGCGCTGCGCGTAACACTTTTAATTTCAGCCGTTTCCTGTTCGATACTCGCGTTCGGTTGACGATAGAGTTCTCGGAGATGCGTCTGATAACGCGCGAGGCGAAAGGTCGATAAGCGTCCATGCGCGAAATCCTTTTAAGCAACGCCCGAGAAATCGTAATAGCCACCGTTGGTGTTTAACGGGGGTATTTATGGGCGGAATCGACACCTATATTCCTCACTCTCGCGTGCTTATTCACGCCTCGCAAAATCTCACGGTCTCTTATAGTCGCTTTTCCGCCATCTCCGAAGGTGAAATCAAGCGAAATGAAAACGTCGTCGGCGGCGGAGAAATCGTTATTCTCGAAGACGCAATCTGCAGAAATAAATATTCCACACACTCGTGATTTATGGCAAATATATTTGCGCCGCTTTTGTATTGCGTAATATTTTTTTTTTTCACACAGTGAGAATTACGAAAGTTATAAGAATAAGTTTTTTGATAATACAGTCTTGCTTCTATCGAATTAAACGCATACAAATTGGGCATGTAAAATGCATTGAAACAAATTTTCACGAATTTTTTTCAACGACTGCGTTTTGAACGAAGAAGAGAATCTGTCGTTGCAAAGTACGTGTATGAATGTATTTTTTCGACAAACTGACTCCATGTGTTCGATGTTTCTTACTTACTTAAAATTTTTAGTTTTGCGACATCTCAAGACGCACTGTTTCTCCGTCCCGTTACAAAAATGCTGCGTCTTCTCCCGCGTAATTAATCGCATCATTCTTTACACGCGTGTAATAGTAAAAAGCGCTAAGATCTGAAAGGGACAAAGTTGTTAGGTTTTTCGAATTGGAATAAATAATGCGACGCGAAGCGCGCGACGGAGTTGGGAATCTCGAAAGTTACAACGCGCTGCTGCGACAGAAGGTAGTTCTTGATTCGTGTTGCGCCTCTTCGAGTAGAAGACGAGAATAACTTGTCATCAACATTGTCGCAGTTCAGCCGCTATTAGATCTGCTGGTTATGGCTTCACAGTGAGAGACTATTAAAGACTGCGCCGTTCATAAATCTTTCTCTCTGTAGGAAGTTAGAAGAGTAATTGCTTACGGAAATAAACTTTTTTATGCAAACATCATAATATCGATATATCGATCTTCTTTTTGTTTCTAATTGCCGATTCCAGAAAAGTGTTAAAATTTGATTAACCAAAATCTAATATTGGATATGTCCAATGGGTCATATATGATCTATAGATTTCTCCCATTCTAAGTAATTACATGTTTATAAAATTGCTTCTTTCTCACACACATTGCATATTTAATTTATTTATTAAATAATACACAAAATACAAGCATTATGTAAATTTATATGTACGTGTATTTGTTCTCGTATGTGTGACAGATAAGCAGAGGATACGCGTATTACATTCGTGTATGTGTGTATGTAGATACGTATGTAAACATACGCGTACACATGCGTGTATAGATCTCATACGTGATAGCTTATCAATATCAACACTAGATGGAGTTTAGCTAGAGATATATGTAACTCTTTCTCGGATATAAGAATTAGACACATTTGCGTATAAATACATGAAGAACTTGGTGCACAGTCATAAATTTCTGACAATAAACTCTCATCGAGATTATATAATTAATATTATATTATATAATTAATATAATATAATATAATATACTTTTTGAAACGGGATAGAGAACTAACTGATGAACTGCAGAATAACTCTATCCCATCTAAACTAAAACAAACAAAGAAATATATATAATATATATTAGTTTTATGGTTTTGTTAATCAATGTCTGTTTTTTTTTTTTTTTTTTAATATATGCAAAATACTTAAAAATATAAATTACGTTTCTAAAAGTAATATATATGTATAATAAATACAATATAATAAAAATAGTAAGGTGACCTCGTGAAAATCAATTGAAAAAATTAGAATAGGCCAATACGAGGTAGACACAGGTTGATGTTTGTGTATATTTGATTAAAATTCCATACGTTTCGACCCAAAATTTGGTCTTCTTCAGAAATATTGTACCACTGAAGAAGACCAAATTTTGAGTCGAAACGTATGGAATTTTAATCAAATATACAATACTCTACACAAACATCAACCTGTATCTATACCTCGTATTGGCCTATTCTAATTTTTTCAATAAATACAATATATGTGTAATACATATACACATACATACAGATACATTATTTTATAT
>QVNW01003262.1:0-30544 GCA_014825475.1 Pseudomyrmex flavicornis
AACGCTAATTTCTTCTTAGTTACTTTCGCTGAAAGAAACGGAACCATAGCCACTTTAATGTCCACTAATTAACTCGAATCTCTCTCTCGAGTTTGCGAGATAATAATTCAATATTTAGAGCGGAGATATGTTTCCGCGATGCAATTTGACAAAAGACACACACACGCTGCAGAGATAAATAGAATAACGCGAGGAAGAAACACAAGGATGTATTTACAGGTTTGCAGATTGTGTGCGCGCGTTGCGACGCTCTGTGTGACTCGGGAATATACTTGCGCACATGAAAACGAGACGTATCTCCCTTGTGTGCGAGTCGAATATTACGACATATATGATGTCGTCGTGCGGTTGCGTCGGAGCGCAATATTCTCGTGCCACCACGCACTGCTCACATGCGAATATCATGATGCCTGTGCACATATGGGACATCGGGGCAAATATAGTCACGACGGAAATTAGTTTGACAGAAAACTGGTCTTGAAAGGTTTTCCTCGAAAAAAAAAAAAATATATATATATATATATATATAATACGCCTACAACGGAAACCGATATTACACGGGACACGACGTGAATCTCGAGGAACATTATTTAACGTTTTTTTTTTGTTACGCGATAATTTACGATTTTTTTATTTTATATTCTTTTATTAGAAAGAAAAAAAACGCGATATCCGCCTCTTTATCATTGATTTATGATATCGATGTATCACGGGGGAGGTGCATTAGCGCCGCTTTTATGGCATCCCCCTAATAATGTGCATCGTATCGCGCGGCGGCCGGCGCGTCGCGTTGCTTTATTGGAGTCCGCATAAAACAATGCACGCGCGCGTTTCTATTTCCATTTAAATTCTCTTCCGGTCGCGATAAAGCCATCGCGACGCAATAACGCGCTCACGGCAAAGACGCGATGTATAAAACTCCCTCCTCCTTCCCCTCCCCGGTCGATCGCTCGTCAGTTTTAACGCGACTAGACCACCCCCGATAACCGTCACGTCGATTTCCGTTCGCCTCGTATTCTCGCGGATTTATATCGGCGCGGCGCGTTTATTCAAATCGTTTATACGAGTGCGCACTCACTTTTTTTTTTACACGGATGGCCGTCACCCTCAACGTAATGAAATTATGACGGTTTATCTTCAATTTCGATTTTTGTATTTTTTTTTCTTTTTATCGTAGCACAGAGTGACCGTATTTTTATGCGTTTAATAACCGAATATGACGTCGCCATGGCGCCGGAAACCTTTTTCACGGAAAGAGAGAGAAAGAGAAAAAGAGAAGGAGAGTATGCAAAAGGCATGTACATACTCGCGAGGAGGGAGGACATTTCCAATATGGTCCTTTTATTGCGCGCGAATCAGTACATACATACAGTGCATTTTTCACCGGTCGATTTTATCGACGACCCACTTCTCTCGCGACGCGTTTGTCCGCGGCTCTCTCTTTCTCTCTCTCTCTCTCTCTCTCTCTCTCTCTTTCTTTCTTTGTCTCTCTTTCTCTCTGGATCTCTTTGAAATCGGCTGCATACTGCAATTTACATTTGTTACTGTTCCGCAAGCTGCGCGGCTGCGCCTCGTCGGCCACGTTGGTTGCGATTTATGGCGCTGCGCCCGCTTTTTGCTTCTACCCCTTGAATCACGCGAGGGCACTCCTGCCGCGCACCGCATCGCTGAAACGTTCGGCCACCTGACACATTTAAGTCACGTACCCTCGATGTTACACGAAAGCTACACCACACTACCACCGCCGCCGCCGCCGCCGCCGCCACCAAGGTGGTGGCGCCCGATTGCGAGAGCCGGGAGAGTAGTTTCGGTTAACTTAATCGTGATTGAAGTCTTGCTTGTCGTGAACCCTCCCGACCAGACGGTCGGAATAAGTCAATAGGAGCGTTTGCGCGAGCCAATTGTAACCAGGGACAATCGTAACAACGACGATAATTAGAACCCTCGGTGCTTGTATACGTCGAGAGAAGAGGCAGTATAGTTGAGTAATCGCGCAACAAATATCATTCCGTACACGGTGATCGGAAACGTAATTTTACCGCAAACAGTTTTCCCACACGTTTTCCTTTTTGCTGAAGAAACAGGTACAATTGATTTCTCTTCGCTCCGCGATAATCGATGCAGATTGCAAAATTATGTCAGTTACTCTGTGTGACGATTACCGATGCCGTTTTATTGCCGGTATAATTTACTTTTATTGCAGTAATTTTACTTTTAAAAATACACACACACAGTTTTGCATATAATTCGAGAGTTATTTAACAAAAAAGAGAATCTCACGCTTTCGAAATCGACTGTTTTTACATTGATTACGATCTGCAATAATAGGCAACACATCGCCGGCGGGTACTCGCCGCGAAACTCATAAAATTATTGATCGCTTTGCCGCCGTCTAGGCAAGTGTGTACCCGGGGAACTGTCGAAGAAAGACGGGAGACGCGATTTCGCGCGAGACGACGTCTGCGATCGCGGGGATCTCCGCGCGAAAGACATGTATATATATACTTTTTCTTTCGCGCACCTTCTTCGTATATACGTGTCCGTCGTCGTGGAGAAAAAGAGACACGTAAAACTCACTCACACCAGCGCACATCGATCTGGAGAAATAGAGACGCGCGCGCGTGTATGTAAGCCGCAGGATGGTATGTGCGGTCAAGCCGGCAGGGGAACGCGCGAGCGCATTCGCGAGTTCACTTCCACCTGCTCTCTTCAGGATCCACGAAAACGCAGGCGCATTCGAACAGATATCGTATTGCCAGGATCCAGGGTCCTATACCATTCTCACTCCCTCGCCCTCTTTCGCGTTCACCCCCCTCGCTGGTCTTCTCTCTTTTTCGTTTTCCGTTCTCTCTCTCACGCCCGAATTCGTCTGTCGCTTTTCAACTCTTTCATCCCTCAAATCGTCCCCTCCCAAACCGCCGCTGCAACTGCGACCGCTGATACCGGAAACGTGCGTACGCCTGCGTACACGTCGTTACTACTTACTACTACGTTTTACTACTGACACTCGCGTGCTATTACGACCAGTAGCGTATCGACGACCTTTCGCCCCGACCTTCACCACCACCGCCGTCGCGGCCGCCGCCGCGGGCAACCGCGAGATTTTTTCCGCGAAATTTCGACGTGGGATTTATGCGCGCTGCTTACCTCTTCGCTTCCCAGCGAAGCATTTAATATCGCAACAAATCTCGATAACGAGTTGTCACTTATTGCACAAGTTGCTTAATTTATATTCTTTTATTGAAATTGTTTATGTAAAATATTTTATATATATATATATAGGTGTATTAAATACAAATTTGTAAATGGTGTTTTTTTATATAAATATAATGAGCAAAAAGAAATTCTTAGAAATCTTTCTTTCAAGAAATTTCTTATCATATATTCTTGACAATATAATTAGTTTTATCGATTTTTTTTTTTTTTTTTTTTCATTAAGGACTTCACTTGAACTTCTTTCTGCGAGAGAGAAACTGGGACGTACTACTATTATTAAATTGTAACGAGTAATGTGGCACAGAGTGAAATTTAATGCAAATTTCGATCAAGAGAGCGCGAAATTTTGTACCGCCGCAATCTCTTTCTCTCTTTTCTTTCTCATCGCGCGATTTTTTCTATTTGCGCCGAATCTCTATTTCTGAGAAAATCTGGGTCACCTAATGAAAACTCACGATTCGAAATATTCGTGCCAAATTGAAACAGAAACGCGGGTAAGTCGGGCGCTACGGATTCAATACCCATTGGGATATATATTTCTGGATTGTGTGTCTGTGTGTGTGAGTCTGGATTGCGTCCTCTTTCCTCATTCTTTAACCCCTTAAGTGAAACTTTATTTTCTGCTTGACCGCGGAAATATAATATTTTTCAACTCGCGCGCGAAACGAACGTTCCGAAAGTAATTTATATAAGGAACACGAAGATTAATGAAGCGTGTGAATTCAATAATGAGATCTCCAAGCGAACCATTTCTTAAGATCTCGATATGTTCTTTTGGTTTTCTTGCACTTACATGTTCCAACACTCGCACATGTACAATTAAGAGAAAATTTGTTACTTTTCGCGCGTTTAAAAAAGAAAGGTTGTTAAGCAACGTCTCTAAATGTCTCGTTTCCCAAGACTCTTCGATTTATGTCTCAAAAATAAGAATCTCTCTCTCTCTCCTCCTCTCTATCGCAGAGACACTGGACACATCGCGGCGAAACAAAACTCGCTCGTTCGTTTTAGTAACTTTCTATTTTCGAGCGGTGTACGCGCGGAAGCCCAAGTCGGAGTCACAAGAGCGGAGCGCGGGATTTACTAGTCGTTGTCAAAAGTTGCGCAATATCCACACACACTGCCACTTTGGCAACTAACTCGACAATACGCGAGTTCGGTGTATTGCAACCGTAGACTAGGAAACATTAAATCCAGCGACCCTCTCCCGCGAGAAACAGATTACCGCCGACTTGCGTCCCCCCTCCTCCCGGTTGATTTGAGAGAGAGAGAGAGAGAGAGAGAGAGAGACGACGTGAATTTGTGGGAATACTCGGTAGACCGCGGTTTACACCGGTGTTTACAATTACATTTGCCGGAATATTAAGAGACGATGCATAACGGAGGGAGGCAATCGATGAATGACACGACCATTCGGTCATTGTTCATCGGCGTTTCTCATTAAACGCGAGAGAGCGCGAATTGCGGAACAAGAAAGATGCGATTTCCAGTTTACGTTGCCGCGAAGATCGATCAACACGTTAGCGCGAGCTTAACACGAGCACAATCGGTGTGCGGGAAGAAATTTAATTTAGATTTTCTTAAAAAAAAAAAAGAGCGATCATATTTTACTCAAACTCTAAATTTCAAGTATCGTAACGTACGGTTCGCGAGTGCGAACATAATAATGAAACTTCTCGCCGAACATCAATGAGAAGTGTCACGAAGCGAAAAACTTCGTAGAATTTAAATTCGCAGAGCGAAAAAGTTAGAAAATTAATTTTCTCTCCCTTATCGCGGATCTAGTTCAGCCAGTATTTTTAAAACTGCTAGTTTTAGTTTTTATGGGGTAAATAAATGCACTCTCTCTTTCTCTCTCTCTTTCTACTGAAGAAAAAGCTCAAGAAGTCGGAAAAAGCGTCGTAGATTATATTGCAGAAAGCGGAAAGTGTGTGTGTGTGTGTTCATCGTTGTCCTCGCGTTACAACGCGTTACTGCTGCCGCTACTAGTACAACTACCACCACCGTCACCATCACTCACATTATGGCCGGTACGCTCGCACTCCTCGCGCTCGGGGGTGGGGAAGAATCCGGTCGTACGTTCGCCCTCTTCCTCACCTTCAGTGACCGTCGTGATGGGCATCCACGTAGGTCACTGGACACGTCGAAATAGCGGCGGACGGGGGTGAGAGCGAGCGAGGGTGGCGAAGCAGGAGGAAGAGACGATGAGAGGGAAAGAGGGAGGAATGATCGCACAGCGAGCCAGATTATCGTAATGACCATTAATAGATTTCCCGGCGATTAGATCGGCGGTGGAAATCGGTTTATTTCGTAGGGGGACTTTTATCTTCCGACGAATTTTTTTTTTCTTTTTGTTCTACCCGCCGCGCGCTCTCTTCCGCGCGTAACACCGCGCGCGCTACATTATCCGTGAAATTTCAGCGAGATTGATTTTCAGCTCGTAACCTTTGATGTTTCATCGACAATGCGGAATATTATTTCGCCGTGCGTAAATGGGCGCTCCGCGTTATTACACGCGCGGTTTTTTCGTTCTTTTGTGCGAGCGGAGAGATAAAACGGCATATGTGACAATTAATATACGAAATGGAATTCCTCGATTAAAAAGATTTCTTCTCTGTGAAATATCCCTACATATGTATATTTGACACTTCCCTCCCTTTCCGCCGTTTTCGCTTCGCTCTGACATTACATCCGGAGACAGCCGGTTTTTCATCTCACCCCGCGCCGCTCTCCCCCGTCATTTGCCGAAGATAGATAATACATAAATTTCCCCCGCTCGATAAGAAAGTGACGTCGAACATTTTTACGATGACGATCGCGCGCGTCGAAAGGAAGGACGTTCTACGTCTTTTCTCATTCAACGTCGCTTCGCGCACACGGGGAGTTCCGCCCGTGAGAGCTTCGCTCGCGCTTTCGAGCTAGGAAACGACTCCGCATTACGTCAACGAGAGGATGATGATATAGACTACTTCGGAAAGTGCATTACCCGGCGTTTCTCACGTTTGTCCTCCGCCCGAGGCTTATTTATCGCTCCGGGAGACCCCCGCAGTCGCTGACTTCGAGTTGCAGCTGCCGTCTGTAATGGAGTCGCGTATACCTCGCGTCGTCATATGTGGAGCAAGAAGTTGGCGCGACGGTGGGGAGGCGGAGGAGGAGGAGTAACAGCGCAGACCAACTCGAGAACAGATGTGATGGAAGGGTGAAGAACCTCGGGGAAAAAGTAAATACTCTCTCGGTATATCGAGCGCGGCGACGAGAGAGGAAAGTCGTGTGCGAGATGCAAAAAAAAAAAAGAGAGGCGAATGCACACGCCGGATGAAAGAGTGTCACTGGGGAAACGAGGCGATGGGAGGGGGGATGATGTACAAAATACGCTATGTGAAAATGCGCGATGCGCAAACTGATAATCGCGGGAAAGACAGCGGTGATAAAATAATAACGGAGGCAAGGAAAAAAAAATTACGGATGCGCGCGGAAATAAGCTGAGACATCGCGCGCGCGCGTGTGTGTGTGTGGGAGGAAATGACGGGACGAGAAGATGCGCGACACTTTGATGCATGGGAAGACGGAAAATACGAGCAGCTAGCGCGCGGATCGGGAAAAGCTCGCGAAAGAAATCCACTCTTACGAGTCGCAAAAATCCGCCCTCGCGCCGCGGAAAAAAGCGCGAACAAGGTTGTCGCGCTGTCGGTTGGGGCGCGGCGAAGAGATCGCGCGACGGAAGGATTCGCGCGACCGCTGACACCTCCGTAAGTAGAGTGCCTGCGACTGCAATAAGAAGTAAGCGAAACGGAGAAAATCCAATTCAGGGGAGTCGCGGTTTGTGAGAGAAGATAGAAGGCGAGTTCTCGAGAAAATAGAGCGAAAAAGAGAGGAGATTGGGATGACGCGGGAAGAGAGAGAGAGAGGGAGAGAGAGAGCGCGCGACAGCACGTCGCGAAAAAAATTGGAAGACATGTACAGGGCGAGGGAAGCATGAAAAGCGCCGTTTAAGATGAAACGGAATACTGGCGGTTCGCGCAGTTGAGAAAAATGCGGGGAACACGAAGACAAATACCGAGATGGAGTTGGAAGAAGGAGAGGAGAGGAAGGTAATTTAGAAAGGAAGAGAAACCCTCAAGAGAATGTACCGGGGAAGAGAGAAGTTCTAGAGGAAAACGGAGACCAAAGGAGAGACGGACTCTGCGAGTCCGAGCAAAAAGGCGCGCGAACGAGACTGCCGAAACACTCGGAAATACCTGGGGAAATACCTGGGGGTGCGAGTACGGGAGTCAAGGAGCGTCTTAGATCCGGTGGGAAGGGGAACCGGACGATGAAGAGGAGGAGGAGGAGGAAGAACGAAGGGAGAGCAGGAGGTTGTCACAGAAGGACAACGCAGAGAGAAAGGACCGGAGTAATGAGGGAAAAAGATGACGTGGGAAAGAAGTAGCGGGTGCGACAAAGAGAAATCGAGTGGGCTTACGCAGAAAAAGAAAGAAAAAGAGAGAGAAAGGGGATGGCACAGGGAGACGCAAAGAAGGAGCACCACGTTGGTGGGTACGTTGCGAGGAAGTAGAAGTGCTCGAGCGCGTAGGGTGACCGGGGGAGGGAGAGAAACGTAAGAGGGCGGAAGAAGCGAGGGGGTTAAGTGAGGAGCGCGGTGAGACCGAGCGCAGAGAGGCGCAAAGGGGGCAACGTTGAGGGAGACACGGGGTGTGAGGTGACGTCACGCCGGATCGATACTCACTCATACTATTTCGCCGCGTGCGGGCGACACGGTAACCTCCCGGCGATGGCGCACGCGCACGATGCCTTTCACCCCCTAGGCTCACTGACACTCGCGTACGCGCTCCTAAGCGCCGCTTCCCGCCATATTAGCCACCATGGGGTAGGCGAGGATGTGCGACAGGGGAGGCTCGGGGTGTTTCTTCTTCCACAAGGTAATCCGCGCGCTCTCTCACCCTCGTTTCTTCATTCCCGGTTACACATTTGATCATTCGCTCTTTCTTTCTCTCTCTCTCTTTGTCGCACTCATCTCCATCATCGGGCACCCCTCTAATCATCCTACGCGCGCCCTTTCGCATCGTTCGCCGATCACGTGAGACCGGGAAACGTACCGGCGGCTAGCGGAAACGCTGGGATAGAGGTCACAGAGAGGCAGATCGACGTCTTCGCTTCGAGTGCTGCCCGAAGATATCTCTCGCAACCACGCATGGGACCGCGACGGGGTAGCGCGACACGCGCGACGGCATTCACCCGGCACGGTGAGACCGAAGGACAGAAAGAGAAGACGAACGGTACACGGGGGTGGTGGGTTGCAGGCAAGAAGGGCGGCGAGGAGCTCCAGGAGCTGTCGCCGCCGCAACCGGCGAGCGAAAGGGGCTGCAAATCGGCCGCGGCAGCGTGGATGTCCCTGCTGTCGCTTTGCGACCGGATGTGCGGCACAGCCGCGTGGCTCGTCCCGATCACATGCCTCCGCGGGGTGCGTTTTTCTTTTCACACGGTTTTTAGTTCTTGTGTGTACGTGTGTGTGTGTGTGTGTGCTAAATTCTCTTTTATCCCGGCATCATATCGATGACTGTCGAAGTGACCGTCGAGTGTGCCGACAGGTGGTGAGGTCTCGTTCGCGAGATGTCTGTGTCGTTTAAAGGCTGCTCCCATTGCTCTTCCCGAGGATTTTGACCTCCATCCGAGAGCGAATATAGTTTGTAGCAATTGTAGCCGATGCGCGCGAAGATTTACGACAGTGCTCGCAACCGTGTGACAGGTGGAGTTGAGTTTGTCTTAAACGGCTAGTGATTCGACGGAGGGTTGGTTTTTATCGATAGTTCCGACGAGGTATAAATCCGACCGAAATCACAGTCAATGAGCGCGGGGATTTACGGCGAGGCTTATGTGATACCGAAGTGACAGATTGATGAGTTTTCGAGATTCCGTATGTGCTTTGTTAAGGCACCTACTCGCGCTCTTGATAAGAACCTCGATAGAGTTTTAGATCCATTTTCGTATTTATCGCGAATAAAGACATGTTGCTCTAGATGAATTTCTCACGCATTGCATTTTCGGTAAATTTATATAGTATTAATATAATTTTATAAAATTAATGAAATGCAGATATATATATATATATATTTCTTGTCGGTCATTTTAACAATTTACCTAATCGATAATAATCTTCTCTAAATAATTTGCTAATTCAGACAATTAATTTAGTTTAATTTAATTAAAGTCAATAATTATAAGAAGTTTCGCCTCAAGATTTCATCATTTATGTTAATGTCGTAATAATAGGTCACGTGTAAGAAGAGCTTTCCCCTTTCTGTGCGGGTTCTCGTCATAAATCTTGACATAATATCTCATTAAAATGTATAGATACCATTTAAAAGATTTTGAATTTATTTTTTTCTTGTAATAATAACTTCTCCAATCAAGAGCTCAATAGAAACAAAAAGATCAACAAATAGAAATTCGCAAACTGTTAAGATATTCAGCTCATCATTCATATTGTTCATAAATGATTCGTAAATTATCGTCATTAAGGGTAACCTTCAGGTCATTAGGTGACGTAAGATGTGGGAAATTCAAGTTACGTAATTGCCAATAGCCGAGCCGAGTATGCGACATGTGTAGTCGACCCGGTGGCATATGTAGTTTGGTTGACTGTGGTCATCATTGATCTAGACTCGGGCTAATTCATTTTCGATGAAGAGAAGCTATTTGGCCGCTCGAATTTTCTCGGTATTGCATTGCGACGCGGCGTGATGTTACGTGACACACAAAATTTTGTCTGTTCGCGATTTGTTGATCGAATTTGAACGACGCTTTGAGATTAACGACGGAAATAATTGATCGTTATTTTACAGGAGGGCCGGGGGGAAGTGACAGACATAAGCGCAAGTCCTGGGAGGCAGGCACCTGCCAACCAGTTGCGCCCCAAGGAACCACCCCCCATGGTCATTCAAGGAGACTTCAGGAAGGTAGCGGCGACACTTCATTAACTCATTGCCGACACAATGGACGACTTTAGTGCTCGTTGTGTCGGCAAAACTTGTATTAGCGGACAACGCCGACGGGATTCTATTGTGAAGCTGTCTCGACGACTGGCAGAAACATATTAGTCCATTTCAGTTGCTATTCACACAGTCCAATCACCAGCAAACTTGTCAAATTTAAAATAAACTATAATTTCGTTTTCCGAATGCTCATAGCGATATATAATTAAAACAAAATACAATATAATAAATAAAAACAAAAAAAAAATGCCAATAGGAGCGTAGAGTATTTGCGTCGAGACAGCTTCACTGATTTCGGATGCGAATAAATAGATTTTTCTACGCACTCCCTGAAACGGAAGGATCTGCCATTGCAGGTGAGCGGGATCAGTACAGAGATCTTCAAGCAGATCGAGACTGTCGAAAACGATCATGACGCTTCGACAGCGGCGGCCCTCGAAGCTGTCGAGCGGAGAGGCGAGATGGTCGTGCGTGTCATCGAGCCTCGGCAAATGGGTAGACAGGCTTCCGAGGCGGCGAAAAAATTTATTGCCATGCAGGTACGTTATCGATAAGCCGTCTGCTTCCGACAGATTGTGATTCATTTGCGTTTTGGAACGTTATATCTAGTTATAAATTAGCGCGGTGCTCACACCAAGTTCTTTTCGTTCTACGTCAACGTATTAAATACTCTTTTTCTTGTTTTGTCATCTATTCTTTTTTTTTTATCTCAAATTATTCACCGGAGCGACGTGTTAACTTATTAGTGATATTTCACATGTTGTTGCACATTAATATCGTTTGGGCGAAAAATGTGAAAATATACACGAGAAAAATCCTTTTTAAATCCTTTAAATTATATTCAAAACTACGTGGAATTTTTTCTCCAATCAGAAAATTTACAAAATAAAACTTAAAAAGAATCCGCTACATTTCTATCGATTACTTTTGTGGTTTTGTGTTCAAAGATAAAATCAATTAAAAATTTTGATTGCAAAATAAGCTGATGATCCGGCTGTTAACCAAATCGCCGAGATATATCGTAACATATTCGCCGTGAATTTTAAACCGCTTTCCCGTCTCCGGAGCTGAGCAAAGAAAAGGATCATTTGCCGCACCTGAGTCCGGAGAAAATTATTTTCACGACAATGAAGCAATTTTGCGCAGTGTAATTTCCCGGAGCCCTGCGCAAACGCAGTGAAATAACTCAGCGGCACGAATTAAGAAAGTTCGCGATATCTTTCGTTGCAGGATCCTAAGCACCCTATCCACTTCGTCGAGATAATCAAACGACCGGGACAGACTCTCGGTCTGTACATACGCGAGGGCAACGGCGTCGACAGAAACGACGGAGTCTTTATCTCTAGGATAGCTCTGGAGACCGCCGTCTACAACAGCGGCTGCTTGAAGGTGAGAATCGGCGGTCCGAGAGCGACGAATTCGTTCATCGAGCCGAAACGAATATCCCGGAGACTTCGGCGTGTGTGTGTGTGTGTGTGCGCGCGCGCGAATCGTCCTCTCTTCCTTTTATCTCCGTCGCGGCAAGAACTTAATTGCCGCCGGTGCTCGGGTACGAGCCCGGAGCAGCCATTTACGGGACGAAAACCTATTTCGAGACGGTTTCGATGGCGCACCGCGAGGACACGCCGAATTAAATTTATCCTTTTGCACCTTGACATTTCTCGCGGGTCGTGCATCGATCGTTCCCGCGCTCCGCATCTCGTAGAGGGGATCAATTTATTCTCCCGTTCGTCATGTATCTCGTCGCATACATCCCGTTTTCCCACCTTGCTCTTTAACAGTCATGTATTCGCACGTGCAGGTGGGCGACGAGATATTGGCGGTGAATCTGGTCGACGTGACGCACATGAGTCTGGATGACGTCGTGATCATCATGTCGATACCGAGGCGACTCGTCTTGGCCACGAGGCACGGCTCGCATCAACCGGTCAGTCACAGCCGCCAGACCGAGCACAAGGCCCCGCCCGTGGTGGTCATTAAGAGGGATCTGAACGAGGATGAGAGCGACCACGCGACGAGTAACCACGTCAGGTAATCCCTCCCCCTCCCCGTCTTGCGTTCATTCATTTATCGAATTTCTATTTCTATAATAATGATCCATACTTTACGTAACACTTAAAAATAAAAAAATTAAAAAAAAAATAAATGACGCAAATTGTCTACTTCAGGGATTTCGAATATTGATAGTGTTTGATTCGTATTTTCTTTTCATTTGAGAGCTTGTTAAGAAAATAAATAGAAGGAGATTGTTCGCAAGAAGAGTCAATATTCCGCGAATACCGGACTTGCACGCTGGTAATTTCGACGACTTAAATCCTTTCTATTATAAATTAAGATGAAGCTTCGTTTTAATTAGCAGTCTCGAATATAATATGTACAAAGTCCGTTTTTTTTTTATTTATTTTATTTTATTTTTTTTTTACGCGCAGAGATGGCAGTAGCCGTAGACGAGGCGATGGGCGCGAGATGTTGCCGTCGCGATCTAGACTCGGTCTCACGGGTTTGGGATCGAGCCAAGATCTCGGCTCGAGCAACGGCGACCTGTACTATAATTCACGTCCGGAGGGTCACTGGTCCTATCAGCCGCCGCCGCCGCCGGTTATCACGCATCAGCCGAAACCGTCGTCGACGCAACACTTCCAGCCGTACGAGCGCGGTTATCCGAAGACGTTGGAGAGTTTGGCCGAGAAAGTAAGTTTTGCATTCAGTGTCCCAAGCGCCGATACTGGAAGCTGGACGCGAATCGAGATCTATCGGAATGACGGAAGGTCTGTCATCTTGGAGCAAAAAGTCAAACGGTATCACGAGAGAATAAAAATCTTTTTAAATTTTTTAACGACTTATCTGATTACTTGAGATTACAGTAAATCGAATTTTAATGCGATAGTTTTACACACACATATTTCAGTGACTAAATTAATTTAATTTGTCCACAAATATTTCCAGCGAATAATTTCCCAGCTAATAATTTTAATACGATAACACTTTCGCAACACCGAACGCGCATCTGGCGTTTTGTTGACATCGTTATTGTTGCAACAAAAAATTGATTTGCTCCCGTCAATCTTTTTTTTTTCCGAAAATATCCGTCGATTCCGCGATCTCGATTCGATGTAGTTCACGCATAGATGTTCTAGACGATGTGGATCGAGCACCATTTCACACCTGTCTGCACCAATTCGATACTTGTTTGCTCTTCTCACTGTCTCCAATGAACGCTACTTTGCAACTGAAAGAAAGTGGTGAACTCGTGGCAATGTCTCGAAACACTTTATCGTCGCGATCTCCGGGTCATTCGGACATCGGCAATTCAAAACGAAAAGAAAGACGACAAAAATCGAAATTAATTCGCAAAGATTTTCCCGGTATATTGGAAAGGAAAACTAAAACAGAAAAAATGATGTAAAAATGATGTAACAAAAATTTTGCTCGTGTAAAAACGATATAAAAGTACAAAACTTCAAACATTATTAAATTTCTATCGACGCGATATCGAAAGCAAACATATCACGGAAGAAATCAATGCGAGAAAATAGAGATGTATGTACATACGCATCACAGACAATATTTCCGAAAGACGCGGAGCGCGTCGACGCGGTTCAACGCCGATCCGCTCGCGTTATTTTCCGATCACACGTACTTCACTTGACTAACCGGTTCTATGAATGAATGCTACGTTGAAATTAACCAGGATTTTACAAAGGTAAAGACAATACAAACTCTCTATCTTGATACGTAGGCTTGTGTATGATCGCAATTTTCTGTAATTTGCCTCGCCAAATGTGTGGACGAGTAAAACTATCTTCCCTCGCCCCCCCCCCCCCCCCCCTACAACATTTCCGATCGTCGTCAAAAACTCGCGTTCTCAGAAAGTCCAACAGAGGAGTTTGTCTTTTTTTTTTATCTCAAGATGTGTCGCTCTCGATAAACTTATAAAACAAAACGCGATTAAATATATAAGCGAGAAAGAAAAAGATTGCAAGAGTTTTGCAAGTATCTATTTTTTTTCTCTCGTCGTATTTTCTTTATTAATCAAAGCGCGATCGCGGAGCAACAACAACTTATATACATTAGATTATTCGTTTTAATCAAAATTGTTCCTCTGATAATCGTAGAAAATTAAGTTTCAGGAGTGATTAAACTTTAGTGCTCCCGAAGAGTTAATGAAAAGAAAAGAAAAAAACAAACAACTTGCTAGACAAAATGAATTATTCTCAGCTTTTTTGTCCCCCTCTTCCCGGTTTGTGTTCAAGAATTAAATAAAACGATCGCGAGGCGTTTAATGGGCGAACGAATGAAATTTTTAGCCGTTCTCTAAGGTGCACTAGTGCATTCGTTCAACCACTTCCGGCGCCAACGCGAATTAACAGATATTTATGTGCAATCTTAAAAAGTAGAAGTCGCGCACACGTGCCGCTGTTTGTAACCGTACTGAACTTTATGTTTTCCTGGCTGTTTAAGCTTGCTGTTTATTTGTTCTTTGTTGTTTTGGTGTGTTCTATATATTTCGGATAAACATTAATCACTGTCATGAATGGTCGATCGATTATCGATGTCGCCGTCGTAGAAAAACTACTTATACATTTTGCTAATCTCTCTCTCTCTCTCTCTCTCTCTTTCTCTCTCTCTCTTTCTCTTTCTCTCTCTATCTCTCTGTCTGTCTCTGTTTCTTTCTCGATCGATCGTAGAAATTAAATATTTCAGTCAAGTAATTGCCACAGACAATTGCCATTATTTTTATAATAAAAAATCACACAAAAAATTTGAAATTTTGAAATTACATTATAATATTAAAAAACCACTGGAATATATTGTAAAATTAAAACAATTCGCGCGCTACTATTTTATCTCACGAAAGAGAACGGGAATATATATATATATATTTGCAACATACATACAGTGATTGAGCAACTTCGAGAAAAAAGATTTGCGAGGGTTTTATTCAAACGAGTGTTCGCGTAATCGTGTGCGACTGTAGGTACACCCCTTCTACACGGGGCCCATGATGCCCTCGTCGAACGGCAGCCGGCGTATGTCGACAGGCGGCGGGATGCAATCGGTCGGCGGCCGGTTGTCAGGACAAACCGCGCAGTCGACCCATTACGGCTACGGCCAGCACACCGGAAGCGGAAGGATCATGCCGAGGAGTGGTTCCGACCAGCACTTACCCCGAGTCGATTACACGAGTATCACGACACCGGCGCGACATACCCTTCTTAGATCCAGCTTGAAATCAGGTCGGTAATGAGTTTAAACCGTCCGGTAGCATCTCCACCGCGTTGCTTACCGAGACTCGCGGAGACGGGCGCAATTTCCGTCAGTGAAATTTTCCGTCTCTTTCTCTTTCTCTCTCTCTTTTTCGCATTATTCGTAGCTTCAAACTGAATTCTAACATAATTCGCTCTTACTCAGTTATCGACAAGTTTTTGAAAAATTTTACGAATAAAAACTAGAAGAGTATAAAAGTCGTGAAACGTTTCAACTCTGTGACGTTGGAGGCGACAATTTTCTGATCGTTGTCACAGGCACATCGGCATTGCGTTACAACACGAGGTACGGACAGAGCGACGTGACGTCCGCCACACAGAGACAGGGACAATTCGGCACCCTTACGAGGCGACACCGGCCCTCGTTGGACTACGCGTCCGACACCGAGGCCACGTGCTCCAGCTCGCCGAAGTCGGCGTATTACTACTATAGGCACAACATGAACAATCCACCTCAAAGTAGCGCCGTATCGCACTTAGCTACTCTCTC
Source organism: Pseudomyrmex flavicornis (assembly GCA_014825475.1). NCBI lineage: Eukaryota > Metazoa > Arthropoda > Insecta > Hymenoptera > Formicidae > Pseudomyrmex > Pseudomyrmex flavicornis. Next base: position 15,963 of record QVNW01003262.1, read on the forward strand.
GAGGTCACAAATCGGTCAGAGTTCCTCAGGTAAGAGATCCGCCGGTCGAATTCCCCAATTATCACTCGCTGTTTCGAAGTCTCACCTCGACCTTAATTGCGATCGATAATATCCTATTAACCCACCGCGGTGCGAATTAATCTCCACAAATAAGCCAATATTAAGTGTTCCGTTCTAATTTTAGCCTCATCAGCTATTACTCAGTCTGTCAGCTATTTACTCGATCCTCTCTTTTATGTATAAAGTTAGTTTGTATTTTCGACTAGTTCGAGAGACATTTTTCAATTGAGACTTGATTGTTTGTGGAAAGTTTTTTTTTTTCGCGCGAGATATTTCAAAGTTTGCCCGTTGTGCATCACTAGGAATATTTAGAAATCTAAAAACCAAGTATCGAACGCTAAACATAATATTCTGTGCTATTTATAAAATATAGTTCTTCAATCCGCGTATTTTATAAAGTTAAAAATAAGAATGTTATATTCAATTTCAAAATCACGCAAAATGCAAATCACAAAAAAGGAAACAAATAAAGGGCTTGTTTCCTTTATCGATCAAATCGTTCAATTTTTCCTCGCAGGCTTAAGGTCAAACTCGCTGCCACGAAGCGGTCGGACGTTGCCACAGCAGCCTGGTCTCAGGCCGGGCCTCAGCACGGTCGCATCGGGTCTGATCGATCAAGAAGACAGCGATGGGGCATTATCAGCCCCGGAATTGCCTTCCATCAGACGTGACAGAGGTAAGCGTCGAAATCAGTCGAGACAATGACCGAGAGAACGTGATCAATTATCGTTGTTGTTAAACCGCAACAGGCAGGATACCGTCCTCGCCGAGCGTATTCACGTCGGACGAGTACCGTGCCTGGCTGAGCCGCACGCCGAGCACCAGCGCTCTATACGAACAGATCAGGGCGACCACAAGTAGACCACCCCGTTACACATACAGTGCCGAAAACATTCACGCAGCCGTCAATCAGGTAATCGCGTGATTATCGCGATTCCAAACGGCGACTCTCTGACGGTTGGCCGCTTATAATATTGTTATGTGATATCACATGAAACAGCTTAATGACAGCTTAAATTTTGTTTGGTCTTTCTTTTCCATTGTTGCGTAAATCAGATAACTTGTGAAATAATAAGACCGGTACGAGCCAAACGCTGAATGTGCGGAATATCTTGTAACAATTTTGTACAATACGCGTACAAATTTTATATTTGTTAGATAATTTGTTGTTAATTAATCTTAAATTTTTTATAGATATTTTAATTTTGAAAGTATCATTTAAAATTATATCGCTCGAGTAAAATCTCTTCATTAAAAAAAACAAAAAAAACAATGAAAACCGAAGAAATATCTAATAATCTCTAAATTTGAAATAAAATTTAAATTCGTTTGCGCAAGAATAAAAACATCGTCTTTTCTTTGATGATTTTGACGTACAGAGTGACTACGGTAGTTACGGTACGTACAGACCGCTCTCGAGTACGCTCGATCGCTTGTCGACGAGATCGGCGTCGGCTCAGCAAGTGAATCTCGCGAATCTGAGAGCTTCGACGGCGATCAGCTCGACGTGCCATCGCGGCGCAACGAATCCGAGACCAGCCTCGGTCGCGTCAAGCGCGCGATCATCGCTGACGCAAAAACCGTCGTTAACGAGCTCCGCGAGCCAACGCGGCACGTCGGTCAGAAGGATCAGAAATCTGTTGGACTTGGAGTCCACGAGGAGCATACCTACCCCAACGCCTACCAGAACTCAGGGTCAAATACTGCTAGATATAAATCCTGCAGGTAGATTCAGTCTATTTTTTTTTTTTTTTTCGCTTTATTCTTGTCCGCGAGACACACGCAGAGAAATTGTCTCTTTTCTAATTTTCTTTGCAGAGTTCCTCAAGTATAAAATAGAGAAACCGCCGACCGTCGGCACTCCGAGTTCGACGAGTTCGCTTTTGAGTTCGCTCGGTGAGACTGGTGGCGATTTGACAAGCGGCGTCAGCGGGTTGCTGTCGGTACATCTTCTAGCTGGACGTGGTCTCCGATCGACCACGACCTCTTCGGCTGCCACTACACCTTCCACTCCCTCGGGTCAGCCGAATTTAGGTACGAGATACTTGAGCGTTCATCTTTTGTTTCTGTTCCTGTTCAAGTGAATAATTTGCGAAAAAAAAAATGTAGCTAGTTGCGGATTGAGGGACTTGTACTGCGTGCTGGAGTGCGACCGGGTGCACAAAGCGCGCACGGTGGTGCGAACCGGCGATCTGATGTTCGACTGGGACGAAACTTTTGAGCTGGATCTCGTGGGCAATCGGCAGCTGGATCTGCTCGTTTACTCTTGGGACCCACAGTACAGACATAAACTCTGTTACAAGGGATCGGTGCATTTGGCGAGCTTATTGAAAGAGTCGCCGGAACATCAACTGGCCGTCAAAGTTGAGCCACGTGGCACAATTTACTTGAAACTGCGCTACACCGACGCTCAACAAACCTTCCGTCGAAGGGGTCTGCCGGTCATATCACTGGCTACGAGGGTTGCGCCTCTTTTCGGAGTTGATTTGGATACAGTGGTAAGTATAAGCGCTTTCTTGATTGATATTTATGTGATGTAATTGTAAATATATTCATTTTCATAAAACAGGTGAGTCGAGAGACGAAAACTGGCGGAGTGCCCGGTGGAGTTTCCACGGCATTGGCGATGGGGATGCCGAACGTTCCGATTATCGTGTGGCGTTGTGTGGAAGAAGTGGAGAGAAGAGGACTCGACATCATCGGTAAATATCGAACGAAATCAAGGAAGTAAAAACGCGCGATAAAAAAATAAAAAATAAAAAAAAAACTCATGTTATTCCGTGCAACAGGTTTGTACAGACTCTGCGGTTCGGCGACCAAGAAGAGAATACTTAGGGAAGCTTTCGAGAGGAACGCGCGGTCCGTGAATCTGTCGCCTGACAACGTGCCGGATATCAATGTCATCACTGGTACTACGTTGTGAAATATATAGACAGAAGTGTTTTTAAAAAAGAATTTTTTAAAGCGACCAATCAAATGAGCGCGTTTCCCTTTTACATACAGGCGTTCTCAAGGATTACTTGCGAGAACTTCCGGAACCACTCTTCACGAAGTGCCTCTACCAAATGATGGTCGACGCACTGGCCGTCTGTTTGCCGGACGATCCGCAGGGCAACGCTAAGCTTATGTTCAGTATACTAGATTGTCTGCCTAAAGTTAATAGGGTGCGTATTCTCACTTTGTTTTTTTTTTTTTCTAAACGCGTTAAAATTTTTTTTCTAAGACTTTTTTCTGAATTTTTCGAATTTTCTAATTACGCGTCTCTTATCGCTCGGCGAACAGTGTACGTTGATCTACCTGCTGGATCATCTGGCAATGGTGGTGTCGCAATGCAATAAAATGTCACCAGCGAGTCTCGCCGTTTGCTTCGGCCCGGTATTAATGTTACACTCGGAAGAAAACGGACCTCCGCTGGATTTCCAGCAACCAATCGCCGTGCTTAAATATCTGCTGGAGATATGGCCAGTAAAGTCAGGTAATGTACTTGTTTTTAAAGGTTGTTGCATCGGTAAACACATATATATGTATATATCGCTTCGACACACGTCACGTCGTAACAACGTTTAAAAAAAAAAAAAAAAGTTCACAGACAGTTCGGAAGACTTCTTCAGTCGGTTCAACACTTCCTCGAGTTACGCCAGTAGTCGAGCGCAGCAACAGTCAGCATCATCTGCAGCAGGCGCAGCAGCAGGTGCAGCAACAGGTGCAACTGCAGGGAACATTGGGACGCACAGGGCTGCCCTGGCAGCAGCCACCCTCACTTCATCATCCACCCCAAACTACGGCGGCCGCAGTCCTCGGGCCCTCCATTCGTCCTCCACCACCGGTCAAGCCTCGACAGGTAGGTCGTCGGTGTGCGACTAATTACGATTTCGATCTCAGTGTGTCGTCGAGAGAAAAACATTAACTCCAAACTGTACAAAAAAACGATCTGCCATATTTTTGCTGCGAATGTTTTATACACACAGAGATCCTGAATTGGATACTTTAAAAAAAAAAAAAAAAAAGTAAATTTTATTTAATTATTACTGTTTGGAGTTAATTACATTTGATTTTTCTGGTTATTAAGTTCTGCTTCTTTCGATTTCGAGGCCAGAAAAATCGATCAAACAGGCGCTCAACGGATATTACACGCGTGCATTATCCGGAAGTTTCTCGCTTCTTGTTCTATGTATATTGAAGTGTTATGAACAGCATGGTGTAGACAAAGTAAATTGATTTCTAATTATTTGTTTCCCGTTCGCTTTTCGCGCGACGCGCTTCACTGAAATCGAGTCTACGCGCCACTTATGGCGATAATTTCGCTCTGCTTTATACAAGTACAAATGTTATCAATTACGATTGAACATAAAAAAAATAAAAAAAACAACTTTCACATTTGTCACTAACTCGCTAACATTTTGGCACGAATAGTGTTTGGAGGACATGTAATTTGGAAAGTTTTCTCTGTGCAATCAATCACCGTTCAAAGATAATTTGTTTATAGAAAGTACACAAATTATCTGCTACGTAAATATATTATAAACCGTATAAAAGTAAATCTAATTCTTAAAAAATATTCTTTAGAAGACTATCGTTAAAGCCAAAATGATTTGCGATCGTCATTCATTGATCATCTTTCGCAATACATAATGTTTATTTCACGTGTACATACATTCCATTATGCGCATATATATATATATATTAATTTGTACCTTTGCGAAACGCCTCGATGCATGTTTTCGATGTGTGTCAGTTTTATATTTTTTTTACAAAAGCATTTGGGGAAGGAGGGATATCTCAGAGTATTGATTTTTCGGTTTTACGTACGTATAGTTTCGACGTATTCATTCTCATTATAATGAAAATTTACGTTATCTTCTTTATCTTTTTTCGTTTTTGGGCACGTATTCTTCAGAGCAAGCGCAAATTGCCGGCTCTACCAAACCGCTGACAGCACAGAGACGCCGCTTCTTGCACAGGTATATTATCGTTTCCATTATCGTGTTATCATTCGCCTTTAGTTCGTTTTTCATTCACATTTGCATGGCCCGATATTCGATTATCAGATATAAACGTATATATATATACATATATCATTCACGTGTAACTCTCTCACATTTCTCTGTCATCTCATTTGTCATCACGTTTTACATATATACAAACTCCAAGTGTGTGTTGACACGTCTCTCAGATTTGTACATAATTCTTGTATGTTGGACATGTAGCACCATACTTTTATATATCTCACACAATTTGTGTTTTCTCTGTTTAGTAAAGTTCGTGAAATTGTTGCGCAGAGCCGAAACGTGTGATATTTTTATTACATTCGAATTTTTATCGAAGACGTGTAATCAGACAATCGTCAAAAGAACATTTTGAAAACTATCTGTGTAAAGTTTTTCTGTCCAAAGCGCGTGTCTGATCAGAGATCCAACCGAGAGTGAATTGTCGAGATCATCGACTAACCGACGCACCTTGACGTGGTGGGTCCATTTTTCTGTTCGCGCAGGTGATAGTCTTGTCTCCCGGTTCACCTAGCAGCGAGGAATCCGAGGCCTCGCCGGAGCCAATTAACAAGAGCCTCTTGAGCGACCTGGGATACAAGAAGAGCAACGAGACGACAGCGGCGGCGGCGACGACGACGACGACGACGACGACAACAACAACAACGAGCGTAACATCGAGCGGCGTCAACAACGCGGGCGCCGGCGGTACCATCGAGCAGGTGACGCCGACGAGCAGCGTCGACACCGAAGAGGGCAACCCTCAGCATCCCGAGGAAGGCGAGAAGGGCGTCGAGGGTGACGTCGAGGCGAGCGACGACGATCGACATCACATAACGAAGGCGCACTAACCGGGTGAACAAACAGACGACTCTTTCTAGTCGAGAGCGAACGTACGTCGGAGAACGAGGACTGTGAACACACACTTCGTATACGCGGCTTCGATACGTCGAAGAAGAGAAGATAAGAACGAATCGCGCGGGAAGAGCATTCGTTTTATTTCGGATAATTATAATATCGTTCTAAGTAGTAGAGAGAAATGCAGTTCGGTGGAGAAATTCGAGGAAGGTCTTTCTTGGTCCGCGTTGCACGGTGCTAACACTCGAGAGTGTCCAATACGTATAGGAATATTCGTTCGATACTTTGAGCTATCGGTTCTGACCGATTGAGTTTAGTCAATTGTGTTGTTGGGGAAAAGCTCCTATTAAAGACGAACGAGAGATTAGCTAAAAGAAAGAAGCGAAGGGAGAAGATGTGGCTTAGCTCTTGTTACCAGATCGTTCGACAAGAAGCCGTTACGTTAGCGAAATTTAAGAAACGGTGTAATGTTATGTCTCTGTTTATCGGTTTCTAGTCGATATTGAATTTCGTGAATAAAAAAAAAGATTATAATAAAGACGTTATAGAAAATGTGTATGTACATAAGTTAAACGTAGCCATGGGAAAAAAAAAAAAAAATAGAAAAACGGCAACGCTATCTCAAAGTCGAGCTGTGCTGAACAAGACACACGCGGACGTGCAACAATTGTTCATCGCGGAAAGACAAGATCGTAGGAATTCTTTGTTAAAAATTCACAAGTGGAGACTGCAAACGAGAGACGAGAGGTTTCAATTGTATTTATCGACCTGTTTCGCGCAACCCTCAAGCCGAACGCCGTTCAGTCCTCCGCATACGAGCAAGAATTTCTCCGAGTACTCGTACGGCCTTTCGATTGCGATTTCACGAAGATAAAGGTGGTTCGAAACCACACACACACACACACACACACACAGAAAAGAAAAGGAAGAACAAAAAAGGGATGAGATGTTTGTCCCCTTCGTCATCGTCGTAATCCAAACAATTCACATAAATCACATAAGAACTGAAGTATTAAGCGAGCAAGAGGCACGTGGCATACATAATAATCGGTTTATATGCGATATACATATTACTATATATATATATATATACATATATATATATACATATTATGTATACATAAGTAGACTAGTCACGATATTACGTGTGCTTTTGATAAAAAACTATTGTAGCGTTAGCTAGCTCTCGTATACAGAAAACAAACTACAACATGAACAAAACTGACAAAGAGGCAAGGAGAGAACAAACAAATAAAACTAACTATAGACGATATATACATTAATATATATATATATATATATATACATAAAGATATTGTACGTCGAGGAGGGGAAGGACACGCACGCGCGCGGTGTTTCTTACGTGTCGACAATAGGGAGACACAGGACGGAGAATCGTCTCGAGACATTGTTTGCAAATATATATATATATATAAAATATGTGTGTGTGTGTGTATAGATACAAATTATACCGAGTTAAATTGCTCGGCCGTTGTATCATTCCCCCCATGCGAGCGATCGATTGCCCGGGACTGGGTGCGATCGTGTGTAATAGACGGAAGAAAGTGACCGAAAACGATAATAATTAACAAGTAAAGACAGAGAAAGAGAGAGAGAGAGAGAGAGAGAAAGAAATGCTACGAGATATTAATTAACTATATAATTTTAAAAAAGACGAGAACGCGTGAGAGAAAAAATATTATTATGCGTCTAAATCTGTAAAACGATGATTGCGAGAGAGAGTGCGAGTGAAAGTGAACGAAAGAAAAGAACGTATAAATAAGTTTAACGTTTAAAAATTAAACGAACAATTTAAAGAAGAAGAAAAACAAAAGGGAAGGAGGGAAAAAACGTAGATAGATACCATAACCCGCGTCGCTCTATTGTTTAGATCAAGTGACGACGAAATACGCACCTCCACGGAACGGAAGCCACGAGAGGGTGGACTCGTCATCATCACACATTATTACCACTGTAACATATACACGCACACACATACATACATACACACACACACACACACACACACACACACACACATGTTATTGTCGTTATCGCCGTTATTATCGATCCGATATCTCGTGGCTTGTTTTTCCGAAAGAGAAAAACATTTGTAATCTGTATAAACACGCACGTATATAAATAGAATTACATCATTACATCCGTACTCTCTTCTTTCCGCACAGTTAGTGTTACCGCGCGAGATAATTTAAGGGTTAAAACGTAAATAAGGGAGATTGTCCGGGGAGAGATGATGTTTTAATTGAAGTATAATATATATAGCCGCGAAAAACTAAGACTAATTGTATGAGCTGAATAAATGTGTGTATGTACATATACATAATTATATATATATATATATATGTATATAACACACGACTCGCCATACGCAATCTTAGATGTATCCAGCCCTAAAACCGTGTGTGACTGCTGCTCGATGTGCGTGTGCGAGCGAATACCGGATACTTATTACCGAAGTGTCTTCTCTCATTTCTGAGATAAATAATTGAGCTGTCAAAGAAATAAATGTATCTCGCAAATAAATTTTAATACATCAGTGCGATCCATTTTGCAAAATCAATTAACGCATACAATTTTCTTTGAGCGTTCTAGAACACACGTTCTTTAATTAGATAGATCGAAAAAAAGATACGCAATTATATACAGTTCCTATTGCCTTTGCTCGTCGAAGAACTGACGGGTTATTTTAAATTGCGAAGCAAATTTTATACGTTTCAGGGAATTACGCGATTATTGCATTCTCTTCGTAGACTCGCACAGGAGAGACAGACACAAAGTTATCCAGTGTTCCTCTCGCTCTATTAATTCTAGTGAAAATAATTTTACGTGTGTGTGTGTGTGTGTGTGTGTGTGTGTGTGTGTGTGTGAGAGAAAGAAAGAAAGAAAGAAAGAAAGAAAGAGACAGAGAGAAAGAGAGAGTGCTTGTTAATATTAACTATTATACGTGAAAGCACACTGCCGCAATTTTATATAATTGTTGTTATACCTATACATACCTATATACCTATATACGTGTATATGTACGTGTAAATAAAAAATACACGTATATGTACACGTATATAAAAACACTTACGTATAAATTATATACATACATTATATACGTACATAATTAATCGAGATTTTACGAGCCGCGATACGTGTCGATCGCAGGTAGTCCAACGGCCGGAGTTAGTTCGAATTATGTTCTTCCGCTAACGCCGATATCCTTCGTCCGAAAGATCGTACATTTATACGGTAAACATTCGATTGACTGAACGAGAGTCACGTTTCGTCCTTTACGAAAATTCATCTCCATTTATAAATATATTACTAAGCATTCGAACCAAGTAAGCTTCATGCGAGACGGAAACATATATGTATTATAAACAAATCTTGAACCCGCAATTTTTCATCAAATCGACTTAGGAGAGTAAAAACGTGGCGAATGTAGTCGAAGGATCGGCATAAAAGTGGAAGCTTAGAGAATATAACGAGAGTTGTTGCGCGTCTCGCAGTGAAAAAAAAAACGGTAATTTTTGCAGTAACATCCCTTTGTTCGCGCGTGCCACAAAGAAACCTGAACGCAACAGATACACAGAAGGCTCCTTCGAAAGAAAACCCTCTTTATATCGCTCGCGAGGAACAATCCCTTTGGTCAAAATTGGGCTAAGAAGTAAAAGCAAAGGGACTCAGCCAACAGATATATAATTTGTCCTCTCGACTTTTCCACAATCGATGTCTCGACAATTTCTTTTTTTTTTTTTTTTTTTTTTTTTTTTTTTTTTTATCTCTTCCAATTTGGTACCAAGGATCGGAAAAGATACGTGATCTGGGACGGACAGAAAGAAAGAGACGATAGAGAGAAAGTATACGGAACGAGCGCAAAGGGTTTAAAATGTCGATATACAAATCTAATTTTTGTAACGTGCTCGCATTACCTGATTCCCTCGTGCAATCGCATTTTTTATTGATCGAACTACTTATTATTATTATTACTTGTGGTGAAATTCGCGTTGAACAGGATCCAAGAGAGCTTGTATTCTCGCGCGAGTTTAGTAAAAAAAATCATCTCAATTAAATAAAACAGTTTTATAAAACACACACTTTTGCGAATATATAATTAATGTAATTAATATAATATGAAAACCTCTGATTCGGCGATTAATATAACCAAAGCATATATATATCGTAAGAATTTTTAAATAAATCATTTTGTAACTATGTACTTATATTATATATATATACATATATAAAAAGTAAAGCGCACAAACTCACCACGTTTCTAACTTAAACCATATTATATATCATATTATATATCATCGCTATCCTATATTTTGTACATTTTTAAATCATTAAAATATTAAGAATTATCCAAAGCATATATATTAATCGCTTAAAAAGTAATAAATTATATAACCCCTTTCAACTTAAATATGTATCGAGTCGCGAATACAAGTCTGTTGGATCTTCGTAGCACTACATATATAAGTATATAAACGATGGACCACGTTTGTCATACTTGAACGTTTCTAAAAAAAAACAAAAAAAAAACAAAAAGAGAAAGGAAGAGAAAGAAAGAAATCCTAAGAATTTTTCCATGATTTTTCTATGAGTTAGAAGCAGAACGTAGTGCGGAGTGTAGCGGTTTTTCTTCCGTGCTCCATTTCGTATGTAAAAAAAAAAAAAACAAACAAAAAAGTGTGAATCGTAATTATGAAACTTTCTACAACCAACAATTTGTCTACTATATATATGTACATATATATGTATGCACATATATATTTATATATGTATAGATTTAGCTGTGTTTTCTCCTCGAATCGTCACGGGGTTGGTGAACCTCGCGTCCGCATCGACGATCAATCATCTTCTATCTAACATTTTTAGTCGTCACGCAGGTTTTGTTAAGGGAAAACAAAAAATTTGAGAAGAAATAAAATGAAATCGGATCGATCGAAGCGCGAGGGTTAACTTAGCTGATGAGAGAAGGGGAAAAAATATTTTGCAAAAAAACTATTGTCGCGTATCCTTCGTTTAGATAAACGATACGACGGTTATCGTCGAGAAGTCTCACGCATATAATAGTTTGAACTGCGCGAAAACTAGGCTCTCCGGGGCTTAGTGAGGAAAACATCCGGATGAATTTCCGGAGCCTCTTACTTCTTCAGAGGCGATCGAGGAAGAGTGCGCGGCGCTCGAAAAAGAATTAAAACCTCGAGACGAATTTTTTTCTTGTTTTTTTTTTTTTTTTTTAGCTTGGCTACGTATTTACGTTACTCTTTTTTCGTCTTTCCGGTTGCCGGGACGAGATCCGCGCGGAGGATTTTTTCCGCGCACGTGGACGCTGCGAAAAACGCGTGAAAGATCGCGAAGAAGAATCGAAAATTCCTCGAGTCACTATCGATCGAGACACGACATGTGCAAGAGTGTTATAGTGTGTGTGTAAATAGTTTGTCGAGAAAGTGAAGCAAAGAGAGAAAGAGAGAGAGAGAGTGTGTGTGTGACCCTGAACAGATAATAATAGCTGATAGTTGGTATGTTAAACGTATAATCATCCCGTCTCGCTGTCGACGTGATCGCGATAAGTCTGATGAAAGAAAAGACTTAAGGCTGCGGTGGCGAAAATTTATTTATTTATTTATTTGATTTAATTTTTATCTCCGTTTTAAAAGCCATTTTCAAAGAAGAAAATTGTTGTTCACATAATCAGCTTTACTTTTCTGCAATTAGTGTAAATATAATATATATTTTTACAGTACAAATATTTCCAATTAAAGAGACCTCTTGTCTTGGTTACGCCGCGACAGGTATTGTTTTCACCACCGCGTGCGAAAAATGATTTCTTTTTTTTTTTTTCAAGCTCGAGTTGCGACGTCGAGAAGAGCCGAGATGACACTTCTTTCTCGAGAGGGAGACAGTCCTCTCTCGAGGGTAAGACGCTGTACATATAATAGCGATAATAATAATAATAATAATTTAGCACGACTCGTGAGGGTTTCGGGCACGAAAGGGATTTAAGAATCGAATCGAGAGTGAAGGAGATCGCGAAGGAGACAGGGAGGCAAGAGAAAAAAAACGGCTGCTTGTAAATATAATTGAATTACGCGTCTCTCATTTGTCATATGCAACAACAAGACTTGAATTACGCACCCGCGGACACACTCTAGGGAAAAAGCGGAACACGCAGTCATATACATACGTACATAAAAATAAAAATAAAAATATATATATATATATATATATATAGATACACATGCATATACACACAAATAAATATACATACACATGTCATGTACATGTATTTTCGAGCGTAGCTTTTCTCACATGCACTTTATCGAAATATGTATATCATCCGAAATCGCTCTGAAAACATATCCCACCATCCCAGGACTACATCCTGCTTAGGTAAACTTTGTGTAGATAGTTGTGAATACTGCTGGGAAAAATCATTTAACGGTGCTCCGAACAATGATTAAAAAAAAAAAAAAAAACTCTAAAGACAGATCGAATCGTGGCACAAATCTTTTTTCTGATTAAATCACTACTCTTTGTCTTGCTTAAAAAATTGCAATAAAATATAAATCGTTCAATAAACTTTTCGTTTTCAATAAATTTTTCTGTTTTACTGAAATTTTGTATTTTTATCTTTTTTTGTTTAATTGAATTTTTAATTAAAAAGATATCTATTTAACAACTTTTTAACGTCACACACATCTTCAATTTTTTTCTAATATTAAAAAAAAAAAAGATTTTTTATCATTACGCCGTAATTTACAAATCATTCCTGTTCGAAGTAGCGTTTGTCAGAATTCTTCTCATGGTTGTTGTGAGAAAATTACGAGAATGGGTCGTATGCCTGGTCGTTTCCACCCTTAACCGAACAGGAGCGCATCACTAGATCATAGGGTTACCCTAAAGCTTTCATCATCGTCCTACATATCATAGAAAAAAAAAAAAAAAAATTTAGACGAAAGAGAAGAAATGACGGGCCTACGAACACGAGAAAGAGAATTTGCGAGACCTCGGTGCCGTGATTTGTATTTAGAAAACTGTGAACGTGTGTGTAGATCAAACGGAAAGTGCATTCAACGCGATGAAACAAATAAAACGGGCCTCACTGTATTATCTGTTAGGGACAAAGTGAATCACGCGTTTTTTTACGGTCGAGAGACGAACGAGAAACACGCTTTTAGGATTAGTCGCAGCTTCGACCTAGACCTCCGATATTTAAAAATCGGGGGAAGCACATCTTGTACCTCGAACAAATTTCGCTTTTTTCTTTTCACCAACTTTTGTACATGGCCATTTCCTTATCTTACTATTTTCTTTTCTTCGAATTTCCTTGGACGTTATCATCTCACTTGTATCAGTAGCCAAGATCTTAGTCGCGACGATCCCGAACCAGTACAAAATAAAATTCTAAAATTCCCGTTAGAGAACACTTCGCGTTTTAAGTTTTTCGCGCTTCATCCAGCATGTAGTTTGCACAAATCTACGACTTCCAGTTTACGTGACGGAACCGGAACATATTAACCGGGAGCATTTTGACTATCATAAAATTTGTATTTCACCTACTTCTTCCAGTTTTGTAAGAAAACAAGCGCGAGAGCGAGAAAAATAATTAATACGAGAGGCACAATACGACGGTATCTTCGCGCGATTAACGATCATCAACTTCTCCTTTGAACATTTTCTATGCAAATCGTCTCCGCGTTCATCCGCGTGACAAAACAGACGCGGAGAGATGCATTTGTTGTTTCTCTCACAAACGTATACATACATCAACAATAGTTAGGAATAATTGCAAAACTATTTGTTGATCGCGTTGGCGCGCGAAGAAGAAAAAAAAGAAAGGGAATGAAAGAGAGAAATCGCTTCTGCTCTAGTGCTTAGAGACTGAGCCTCTGTACACTGTTAATTCGAGACTCGAAAGTGCGAATGAATGACAACCACAGTTATTAAATGTATTATACACGACTATTCCCTCTAAAAAAAAAAAAAAAAAAAGTTAACAATCGGTCCTTCCTATTCGTGTGCTTGTAATTCGATATTTTGCAGAGAAGACAAGGGAAGAAGACCAAGAAGAAAACGTAATTAAAAAAAAAAACAAAAAAAAAAAGAGTAGTATAACAACAAGTACAATAATACAATAAGCGTAATCAGAGATACCAGGAATTACACGATATATAGAATTATTTTCTATATAATTAGAGAAAATACACTGAAAATCACACGTTGAAAACTAAAACAGCAAAAATTAAAACGAAAATTTGTAAAGAATTTAAAGTAATTGAATGTTAGATGACAGTATTACTGCGATATAATAATAAAAAAAAAAAAAAAAAAAAAAATTGTCGTTTCGTTAAAACGCAAAACGTTTACTTTACTGCTTGTGTAATTTTGCTAAAACGATATTATACGGTGTCCCAAAACTATCAAAAACTATTTTATCATAGATTCTTTGCAATCTATATCAGCTTCGAAATAATAAGATGTATGATCGGCAGGTAATCGACGTCTACAAGACTAAACGACTATAATTGTTAATGTATATTGAAAGAGCGAAAGAAAAGAGACGAGCGAAATGCGTCTTGTGAGAGTGAATGCGAGATAGGGTGGGTGAATGATTGCGAGAAAGCGAGATAGATAGACAGGATGGAAAAGAAATAATATATATAA